>JAKUCM010004828.1:0-58224 GCA_023374145.1 Lepidium sativum | reverse complement strand
AAAAAATTAACCAACTCAAATCCATATGATTCTGTGAAACAAAAATTAACCTTCCCTCCACTATTTCTCCGATCAATATACTTAACAAATAAATGATTCTCACCTAATGTACAATTTTGTTTCCGCCTAATCGTTGGTCCATGAGGCCATAATACATGCTAAACAAGAGGTCAATAATTTTGTCTTATTTCCAAACTTTAAAAAATTGTACCTGCTTTATCATTTTCTCTGGAAATTTTCCCCTGAAAGGGGGTTTTCAAAAATATCAATATATCAAATTGATAACTATAAAATCAATAAGTTCATTAGTTCATGCAGTCCTTCAAATAACCATCATTTCTCCATGAAGACTCGATGTGTGATATCAAACCAAGAACAATGCCCGCAGAATTGGTTGAGACAGCAGATCTAATCATATGGGATGAAGCACCAATGGCACATCGTCACACTTTTGAAGCATTGGATCGCACATTAAGAGATATCATGAGTTTTACCGACCCAAATGCAGAAGCGAAACTATTTGGGGGAAACACGATTTTGTTAGATGGAGATTTCAGACAAATATTAACAGTCATCTCACAAGGAAGCAAACAAGATACAATTCTCGCAACACTTAATAGATCTTACATTTGGTAAAGTTGTTACATTGCCACCCTTTCCAAAATATGAGAGTAAAGCAAGACGAAAAAAACTTTGTTGCATGGATTTTACAAGTCGGGAATGGCGAGGCTAAAAGTGTCAATATTTTGAACGAAGCGTCTCTAGAAAATTACTACATAGAGATCGAAGACACATTAGTCTTGGGAAAAGGAGAAAACTCAATGAGAGAAATGCAGGAAACAACATTCCCAAATCTCGAAAACTCTTTCCAAAACCATGCATATCTGCGAGTTCGTGTCATCCTAACACCAAAGTATGAAATTCTTGATAAGTTAAATGATTTCTTCTTAGCAAAAATTAGAGGTGACATGAAAGAGTATCTTAGTGCTGATAGTATCGCCGATGATGATGACCTTGATAGATTTAATCTTGTATACACTACATAATACCTAAATGCACTCAAGTGTTCGAGATTACCAAATTATCACCTACCTTTGAAGCAGTATGCCCCAATCATATTGTTAAGAAACATAAACCAAAAGCAAGGTTTATGCAACATGACTAGACTGCTTGTTACACATTTAGGTGAAAAGGTACTTGAAGAAGAGGTACTAATCGGCACCAATGTCGAGAAAAAAGTGCTTATACCAAGGATCATCATGACAACGACAAATACAAATTTTCCATATAAAATGCGAAGATGACAATTCCCTGTTAGAGTTTGTTATGCAATGACAATAAACAAAAGTCGCAGGCCAAATTTTACAAAATGTGGGTATCTATCTACCCAAGCCTGTATTTAGTCATGGTCAACTCTATGTTGCTTTATCTCGCGTCACATCAAAAGAAGGACTACGAATTTGGAGTCCCACCACACATAAAGAAAACATATGAGCCATTAAAAATGTTGTATACAAAGAGATTTTCAACAATCTTCACTATCATGCCACATGTAATTTCATATACAATAAATACTCATATTAATGTACGAAAGACTTCAATGTTGTAATTTTAGTGGTTCTATATTCTACATAAAGGAACCGAGAAGAACAAGTTCAACCACTTGAACATGGCCAATATTCATTAAAGTAGTCTCGACTATTGACAAAATATTCAGCCAAAATAATGTTCATCAATATTTACAACATTTGTTCTCTTTCCTTAATAAAACTCTCATACTTCTCCCAAAATTTAAAAAATTTGCAACAAAATAACATAACTTAAAAAAGGATCCCGCCGCGTAGCCGGGACACTCACCTAGTGATAATAAAATATTTGCCAAACAATCATGTTTTTTCTTTTACTATATGTGGGCCAAAAGACAGTTTTTTAATCTCAAGCTTACAAAAATAAAATGCTCAACCAAAGAAATTTTCTGAGCTTTATCATTTGGCCAAAATATATAATCTTAGATATGTTTTTTCTTGTATACAACAATGAAATTATAAATCTAGATATATTTTTTCTTGTATACAACAATAAAATTATAAATCTTGAATTTTGTTGCATGAGAAATGCATTTTCTTTTTAATGTCAAATTATTATTATTGTTAAACAAAAATCTTTCGAAGTAATTTTTTTTTTAGATACATAAATAACCAGATTTTTACATCTTTATTTATGAATTATCAAAATAAAAAAATGCGTCATTTAGTTTATTTTTGCAGTTAATTTCTTTTCTTAACAATATCTGATATTACCATTACAAATTATTATTATTTTCATGTAATTTAATTAAAAAAATGTACTCATCTTCCTTTCCTTGATGTATAGCTTGAAACAAAATAGATCTTTTTGATTTTCATTTGAAAGTTTTTGATTTGTATTATATAAATTGAGAAGTTTTCTACATTTTCCTTGAATGTAGAAATATGATTAAATCTTCCTAGGAAAAACGATAGTAGGTATCTATAGTTAAACGAATAATTATCAGTCGCAGACAATGTTATTTATAGTTTCAAGTAAAAATATAAAATTTAATAAAATTTAGTGAACACATGTACCCATAATGCAAAAGATTTTTCTTAAACTAATTAAAATAAACTAAAATATGACCTCATGTAAAATCAAAGAATCAGATTACTCAATCTTTATCCCAAACTTATAACCTTCCAATGATTCTTAATCTACTTCTCTTCCGCAAAGTCGTCCTCTCTTACAAGCTAACCATATCTTCATCATTAACGATGAACTTTTGCTTCTTCTTATTTTTCTTTTCCTTACATTTTCACCCAAAACATATAAACATGCTTTTTCTCATTACTCGATCAAAAACAAGAAGGAGAACTTCAACGTCCTCTAAATATCTGCATACGAATTTACGATTTCTTCATGAAGTTATTAACAACACAAGCTTCGAAGAAAATAGTTCTTGGCCAACCATTGACACTTAGTACAGTTGAATCAAAAGAGGAAAATTTAGGTAATGAAACGTTAACTAAAACTGTGGATGAAGAACAAGTAGGATTATGTGTTCTTAAGGAAAAAGTTCCAAGAAAGATTGTGAGTATTAAGGATGAAGTTGATGAGATTCGAATAAGTTCAAGGAGAATTAAGAGGAAGACATTGGATGGAAGTTTTAGTTCTTTTAATGAGCATCATGAGCAGCTAAAACCATTGAAATCGATTCTGAGGAAAGATTCGGGTTTAAGCAAGGATTAATGATCATCACATATTCGATCTGTAGTAGGAAAACTTTATTCGGTTTTAGTTACATAGATAGAAACAAGCATTAATTAGTCGTGATCGTGACTGATATAAAACAAAATTAGCTATTGTACGACTCTATGCATGATTAAATAATAAATCAATTAGAAAAATTATAATTCATGACTGACAAGATAACCATCTTTATAAGAGAAGAACAATGTAAAGATAGAACGTATGAATGACCTGACTAACACAGTGATAGACAAAGCCATTTTCAGATTTTAAAGAACACAAATATGAAAACCAAATCACAAGATGCACCCAAATATGAAAAAAGTTGCCTTAACACAATCATTGAGAAGATAACCAAGATGCATTGATAGTAGCTTATAGATTTTTACCTGTCAGAGTAGAACAGTCCAAAGGGAGAAGGTAGCAAAGCACAGAAACAATGTCCCTTCATAAACGAAAGCTTTTCCATCTACTTCCCACACAATAAGCAACAAAAGACTCTGATTAGCGAACAACTCACTCATGCTTGTCATCATGTTTCGTCACAAACTTGTTACTACTTCACTTCATGAACGAATGCTTTTCCATTCACTTCCGACATAATTAAATAACATTTTAATACTTCGATGGAGTTGGCTTTCTTCTTATCCAAAGCACTAATGCAATGCTGAAGTGAAACTTCTCGATATGATTCAATTTAGTTTTCTTTCGTTTTTGAAAACAGTCTTTGGATGACATTCTTCAGACTTGTAGTAACACTTGTGATCATTGTTTTTCTCGGACGCTTTCTTGAAACGAATTCATAGTCGTCACCTTCCGTGACACCTACACATACAGATTCAAAGAATCAAATTTTGCAACTGTTATAATCAACATTGGAAGAAGTTGAGTTCAAAATTGTAAGAAGAAACTTTTTTAGATAAATCATTGAGAAGACAATTAAAATGTCAAAGTTATTTTATTTTACCTGTTAGTGAAGAACATTGTCCAGTTTCTTGAATTGCCAATTCTTGTCCTGTCGAATTCATAGCAGCATTTGTGATCGTTTTCTCCCTCGAACGCTTCCTTGAAACAGATTCGTAGGTATCAGCAATACACTCATCTTTGTCTTTGGAGTCTTCTCCAGATTCAGATTTGGAGACCTCTTCATTGTCTTCTTCTCCAAATTCAGATGTGGATCCCTCTTCGTCGTATTCTTCTTCATATTCAGATATGAATCCCTCCTCATCGTCTTCTTCTCCAGATACTTCATCAGATTCGCATCGGCTTAAGTCTTTTTCGTCTGTAAAGATCTGGATACCCCATTCAATGATATCCAAAGGATAGTCTTTGAATTTCCTAGGGTACTTATTCGAGTCAACTCTGCATTCAAGCACTATATTTGTGCTCACTTTAGAGGGATCCAATGATAGTAAGTCAGAACCAAATATAATTAGATGTTCCGCTTTTATGGTGTCTTTGTAGCAAATGTCAATGCTTCCTACTAAATTTCCGTTGATTTTGCAATCAAAATATATTCTATCGTATTCGCTGCCTCTACTCAGACGAAAGATATCCTGAAGTAATCTGGGTGAAATTACGATGCAACCCTTAACTCTGTTGAAAGAAGGAGGGATTGTTACGGAATTTCTTGTGCTTCTATAAACGAACTCTTCTGGTATTTCTCTCCCTGGTAATATACCCCAACAGATTTTACCAGTGAATTTCCATTCTCTGACCAGAAAATACGATTGTTGTATAATCGCTTGTCGTGCTTGTGAATCCAATTTGAAGCAGTGGGTGAACTTGAGATTTGCATTTGGAGTGTTTAGAGGGCCACTTACTCTCTCCAGTGATTCACAATTTCCTGCCTTTAGAAAGTGTAGCGAACTTGGGAGCTCTGGCAATGACACAAGTCGTTTGCATTCTGACAGGTCAAGGACTCGTAGGCCAGGGAGACATTTGATGCAATCTGTAATACTCTTAATACCACTATTGCTAAGGTCAAGACTATGTAGACTCGTGGGGAGATGTGTTGAGAAGGTCCTGAGATTTCTACTGCCTTTCATTTCAAGAGCATGAAGACTAGAGCAATGCCTAAGTGATGCAGGCAATTATTTTACCCCTGTGTTTTTCAGAAATAAAAACGTTTTGTCGGTAGGAAAATCTGGAAAAGTCCTCAATTTTGAGCATCCATTCAAGCTGAAATGATCTTTGAGAGATGTCAAGTTGGCGAGACTTGGAATGATTTCTAGACTCTCACATTCATCCATATTTAGTTTTCTTAGTGTATGAAGATTCGCAATTGAAGATGGAATCTCTACCAAAGCCCTGCAATAACGCACATTTAATACCTCCAGATTTGTAGCATTTGAAAGATCTGGGAGTTCCTTCAAACGAGTTGAAAACCTGACATCAATGTTCTTGAGATTTGGAAGCGGCTGAATGTAAAATCAGAAAAATAATGAGAAAATAATTGTTCATATTATTTAATGCATTGCTATCTGACTATAACTAAGATTGTATAATTAATTTCATCAACACAAATAAATAACTAACCTGAGTTCCTTCCCATAACTTCTCTAGATTGCTATCCGACATGTCAAGTTTGACGAGATTTTGTGGGCAAAATCCAAGAAGACTCTTTCCTGGGTAACTCCTCCAGTCTACTAACCTTAGACTAGCTGGCAACACTCCATCTCCTCTGCTATCTGAATTTCTTTTTTAACAGGCCACCCATTGGAGACTTTCAAGAAGAGAAGATTGAACATTTTGTCAAAAGCCTTTTTGTGTATTGTTAATTTCTCGATCCTCGACTCTCCTATGTTGAATGATATACCTACAACTGATTCGTTACCCTAACAAATACACCAAAAGTAGAAATCATTAGTGATCACATACATAAGGAAATAAACATGGTAATATAAAACAATTTCACAAATAGAATACTTACTTTTGCATTTTTTAGAACATAACAAATCTCTTGGGGATTTACTAGAATTTGCCGTTTACGAGGATCTTGTCTACAAATTACTTGTCGAGCCATTTGTTGTAGCAAATGGTGCATTTTTACTTTACCATATACATGTTGTATGAGATATCTATTGACTAGGATATTCAACCCAAGACTAACAGTCAAGTTAGGTTCATCCATAATAGATATCACATCATTAACAGGTATATTAATAAAGAAAACTGCAATGCAGAGAAATATAAGTTGGTCTTTCTCATGTAAACTCTTGTAACTCAATTGCAATACACTCTCGATTCCTCCATCAAGAGAGTCTTTCAATCTTGGTAGTAAAAGTTTCCAATCATCCAGATTCTTTCCTTTTAGTGATGACCCCAAAACTTTCAGACCCAGTGGAAGATTGCCACAAATCCTTACAACTTCATACGTAAGATACCGAAATCCATCAGGTGGAAAGGTTTGTCTAAAAGCACATAGACAAAAGATCTTTAGAGCTTCTCTTTCTGATGGAAAAGGTACATCGTATATATCATTAATACCATGCTGCTTCAAGATGTCTTTGTATTCAGTGGTCACAATGATCCTACTTCCAGGACCATAGCACCTAATATCAGCCAAAGCCTCAAGTTGATTGATATTATCCACATCATCCAGAATGATAAGAGTCTTCAGGTCGTGTAGTCTTTCTTGTATTACACGTGAGTGGTGAACCCTAATGCCTTTTTCGTTCAGAACCTTAGAAAGAAGCTGCTCTTTTAAACGCAACTTTAAACCATAGTCATCGTTACCTATATTCCAGGTTTGCCTAATGTTTTCCATAAAACAACTAAGATGAAAATGGTTAGAGAGTTGGCTATGTAAAGCTCTGGCAATGGTAGTCTTACCGATCCCTGCAGGACCAGAGATTGCAACCATCTTAACTCCAGGATTATCAAACTCAAGTAAAGACTTTGTTTTACTTAAATGAGTTTCAAGTCCCACCAAGTCATCAAAATCCCTAGATAGCGTAGCATTCAGTTTATTTGAGATATCACTCGAAATCTTCTCTATCATTTCTGCTTCATTTTTCCTAATGAAAAAGAAATAAAAAGAAAAATGAAACAAAACTATAAAGATAACATTCCTGTGTTCCCAATAGTTTTACTAGGTCTGGCCATTTGGGTATTCGGGTCGGTTCTGAGTATTATCCGATCGGGTCCGGGTATTTCGGGTATAAGATTTTGGTACCCGTTTTGGAACCGAACATTATTCGGTTCGGGTCCGGTTCGGGTCCTCTCGGGTCCGGGTCGGTTCGAGTATACATTTTCTATATCCATTTAAGAACTGAAACCATTTCGGTTCGGTTCCGGTTCGGGTACGGATATAATATTGTAAAAAAAAATCGAGTATATTATATACCTAAAAATACTCAAAAAATTATGTACTCGGGTATAATTTCGGGTATTCGGGTATATTTTTAGGTATTCGGGTATTTTAGGTACCCAAATACCCGAAATATTCGGGTACCCGTTCAGATAATCAGGTACCCGTTCGGATATCGGGTAATATCTGGACCCCGACCCGATATTCGCGGGTCTCTATAACAAGACCCGATGGTTACTTTTGCTTATACTCGAATTGGACCCGGACTCAAAATTTCGGGTCGGTTTCGGATTGGTTTTTCGAATCCGGGTAAAATACCCAGGCGTAAGTTTTATGTCATCTATTCAAAAAAAACAAATTCCTTTAATCCTCTCAACTCTCAATTGAAATGTCAAAATAACCCTCAAACTGAAAGAAAGAAAAAACTACCAATTTTGTTTCAGACATTTCAAACATCTAACTTTTGTTAATTTTGAATTTTAATCCTAAATTTACGTTGAATAAAGTTATGTTCGATGATTTAACAAACCATATTAGTTAATTAACTTTTAATTTCAAATCAAAATTCAAACAATCTGTTAATTATTACTCCTTTTTTTTCTTTTTCATTGATTTTTTTTTAAAATGGACATATTAAGAAAAATATTTTAATAATCAATTATAAAGGTATGTTTTTTTTATTTTACAAATATTCATTATTCTGTACCAATAGTAACTCAATAAATTCAATTAATACTTTTAAAATTTCTATTTCATATTCATTAGTTAATAAAATATATATATATATATATATATGAAAACTTAAAAAATCAATGTTCAAACAATAAAAAATGTCTTTTTTGTTAACATTGGGTCACAAATGGCCGATCCATTAGCCAAGTTCTTGCAAATGCAAGCGGGGGGACTCGATCCCCGAATATGCAAATGCGCATACCTCTTATGGACTTACCACCTACCACTAGACTAGAACGGAGAAGAAAAATAGGTGGTATTTAACCTAATAGTAAATGCATTAAAGTCACATACATATACATATTATCTTAAGATGGGTAATTCCATTTGTTCATGAAGTCAGTTAATGATGGAGTGAATTTGGTCAATTCCACAAAATATTTGGATAAAATTAAAAAAAAAAACTAAAAGGAAGGCCGAACCAAAATTAAATCAGTGGTGTTTCCACTTGATAGTTCAGTTTTTATAATAATTTTTTGGAACTAAATACCATTTTATTGTGTAAGTTTTTATCTGATTTAGGCAATGCGATAACTAAATCGCAATGACTAACTTTTTTAGAAAGCAAAACTAAAAAATATAAAACAGAATATAAAAAATAGAATAAAATAAAAAATTGAACAACAAAAAATTATATTATATATTAAAATTTGAATGTTAATAACCAAATATATATACATATATTTTAATTTCTTAGTTAATATTTTTTTAACCATACAATTTTATTTTTTTAGTTGATATATATATATATATTATATATGGATATTTATACAAATTTATAATTTATTTAAAAAAATATTAGTGAAAAAATATTAGAAAAAACAAAAATGGTTTTTTGGCATAAGAAATAAAAGAGTAAATAAATGAAAGACAAACCAAGTTTTGAAGTCTTCCCCAGCTATATTGCCCACCTGAGTGAGAGCTTTGATCCACTTCTCCCCGTGCTCCTTCGTTTTTTTAGCACAAGTGGTTTTGAAAGCCTTCCCGAATTCTCCGCTTTGTTTTCTCACATCAGATGCCTCAACTCCATAGAAGACGGTCATTACTATTTGTCCTATTTCTTCTTTGGACTTCATAATCTCCAATAGTTCATCCAAACACCAACTAGATGACGCATATTGCTTGGAGAGTACTATGATGCAAATCCTTGATTCTTTTATCGCTTCTCTAAGAGCTGCCCCGATTACTTCACTTCTCTCCATCTTTTCGTCATCGAACATGCTAATTCCCTTCTGCTTAAACTGTTTGCGTAGATGACTGAGAAATGTTTTACGGACATCAGGTCCATGGAAGCTCGTGAAGGCTTTGTATCTCCAGGTGCGAGGTAAAAAAGAAGAAGAATCCATCACAGAGGAAGAAGAAACCACGAGAGATGAACAAGAAGCCACCAGAGAGTTTTCAAATTACACATTTACAGATATATGATATCTTATGATCAGCCTTTTATGGATGAGTAATTGGTAAAGTTTATATAGTAAGAGATAGAGAGATGGGAACTTTCGTTGTACACGAAATAGAGAAATCAGATGTTTCTTAGCTCTTTCATTCCTTTGCTTTTCTAAAGAAGAAATATTATAAACGAGAGAATTTATTACGTCGATGTGTCTCTGTGTTTTTCGATTTTTATATATATATTTATTTAAACAAATAGTCGAAGTTGGTCTAAATATACATATTTTTTGGAGAATTAAAAACACATAGATTCTTAAGAATTTTCTAGGTACGATCAAGAACAAAAGTACAGAAGAAAACAAGAAAAATCAAGGATTCACTCATTCAGGTCAAATATATATATTAATGCAATCCCTATATATTTAGACCAAATTTCATAAACATAAACACCAATTTCGTACTATATCCAAGACCAGACCAGTTGTCGTACCAAAAACTTGTATTACAACCATTAGCAATGCTGCTTATAGACAGAGTATGAGCTTCCAACATGAGAGAATATATCTCAAAATTCAAGATTGAGACTTATGAGTCATAGATCAAACTAAAGAATCACTCAATCTGATCTACTACTCCTAAACAGTCTTAGTCTTGGATTATGAGATCTATTCTCTTTTTCAAATCGGAAGTTTGTATTCTATCCACAAGCAGCATTGTTAATGATCGTATTACAAGTTTTTGGTATGACAACTGGTCTGCTCTTGGACCTCTTATCAACTTTATTGGTGAAGTTGGACCATTAACAATGGGCATTCTGTGACACCCTAACTCAAGATGCCTACGTCTGGATTCGATTCAGTTTGGCCTTGGGCGGACCAAACACTTAGTCAATTTTAGGTTCTTTCTTTACTTAATCTTTTTCGGGTTTTTGACAGTTTTATAAGCCCAAAACATATGCATAAACCAACTCAAGAGATTCTAGTACAACAAGTTTGCAAGAATGTTCGAATTTAAATGTGTTTAGACCTAATTTAACCCACTCTTATTCCATTCTTCCTCCTTCTCGCCTCGGTCTCGCTCCTACTTAGCCACTTTCACAATCTTTGGGTAAATCACCTACAATCACGCAGATTAGGTAAGCAAACGAATTTGCTTAGTGAGTCAGTCATTCCTTCCCCCTAGGCCAAACCAGATACGTATCAAACTACAAGCAATCAAGTCAGAGATAGCATTATTCATGCACAAACTCCAACATACTCATATGCTCAGAGTCCGATCAGATCTGTTGCCTCAGTTACTCGGATTCACCCGAATCAACCAAAACATCAATCATGAACGGAAAACAGTACATATTCATCAAATCAATCACGCAATCCTAACTCATCTAAGACTTAATCCCCCTATTGCCCAAAACGAACCAAGAATCACCTCAACAGTCCCGAAAAACTCACATTTGCCTTAGCCTTTTCTGACACCTCTTTATGCGATTGCCAATCAAGATACTCGGATCCGGTTTTGATCGCTCTCGATCCGCTCTTTCCCTTGCTCGATTCGGCAAAATTCGGTCTTAGAGTTCTTTCGCAATGATTCCAATTTTCCTTAGAGATTTTCGTGATGATTTTTGGGCTGCGGCAGTTTTGATCCCTATTTATAGGGTTTTGGTGAAAAACCCTAACCCTAATTCGCCCAATGTGGGCCAAATTCGAGCCCACATGAATTGATCAAGTCCAATCCGATGGACACATATGTCCCGGACCGACCCATGGACGGCCCAACTACTTCCCACTACCACTCCCTTCAGTTCAGACACTCAACATCCCTGTCCGAACACTTCACTTCCTGTCCGAACATTTCACTTCCTGTCCGAACACATCACTCCCTGCCGAACTAACTACCCGTTCGGACACTGTCACTCCCTTGTCCGAATTTCCCGCGGCCTGGTCCGAATTTCCCGCCGCCTGGTCCGAATTTCACGCGACCTTGTCCGAACTTCACGTAATCTGGTCCGAAATTCTCGCGACCTTGTCCGAATGGCACATGGCCTTGCCCGAATGGCACATGGCCTTGCCCGAATGGCACTAGCCTTGTCCGAATGGCACTTGGCCTTGTCCAAATGACACATTGCCTTGTCTAAATGGCACTTGGCCTTGATCGATCAAAATCCCAGACGTTCACTTCCTGTCCGAACACATCACTCCCTGTCCGAACTCACTACCCGTTTGGACACTATCACTCCCTTGTCCGAATTTCATGGACTTGTCCGAATTTCCCGCGGCCTGGTCCGAATTTCCCGCCGCCTGGTCCGAATTTCACGCGACCTTGTCCGAACTTCGCGCAGCCTGGTCTGAAATTCTCGCGATCTTGTCTAAATTCCTGCGGCCTTGTCCGAATGGCACATGGCCTTGCCCGAATGGCACATGGCCTTGTCTGAATGGCACTTGGCCTTGTCCGAATGACACATTGCCTTGTCTATATGGCACTTGGCCTTGATCGATCAAAACCCCAGACTTTTCCTTACTTCCTCACACAACTTCCTTTGTCCCTCGAACCCATCCGGAATCACCCGAAGGGTCCGCGAACGCGGGTGTTACACATTCCCCTCAACGCAACTGTATATGAGGCTGCAATTTCAATTGGCTGTGTTTTTCAATCCTCGAGACTCTGTAATCTTTTTGTACAATTCATTCAACAAATGATTTCCTATTCTCGGCTTCCAGAAGAATCTTTAGGTAAGGATGTGTTCTCTTGGGTCCCTCATAACAACTGTACACTATGTGTGTACCCGAAGTACACTACGTGTTGATTTAGACCCGAAGTACACTATATGTACCTCTCAAATTAAATCTCAGGATCATATCTTCTTTCATTTTGCATTTGCAACCGAAGTTTGGCATCTAGTTTTGAGAAAGCTTGGTTTACAAGTCTCCCCCACTTCAAAGGATTCGTCCTTGAATATAGACTTGGGATGGTCCAGCCTTTTGCTTCTCAAATAACTTAGGAAAATTTTCCTTCACTCTGACTTCTGGTTCCCACATGACCTCAATTACCCCATCGCAATCCCATTCGACTTGGACCATTCTGGTTTTCTTCCTTCGGTCTGCCTTGACCTTCTTATCTAGGATCCGGACTGGAACTCCTTCAACCGTCATATTTTCCCTTAGGTTCTTTGGAGGTTCAACCATGACTCGTTCTCCATTGCCTAAGCATTTCTTTAGCATCGAAACATGGAAAACGTTGTGAAACGCATCCAGTTCCACGGGCAGTGCCAACTTATAGGCTACCTTCCCAATCCTTTCCAGAATCTCATAAGGCCCCATATACCCTTGTGTTAACTTGGCTGATCAGGCCGAACGCTCCTTACCCTTATTTGTGACCGTCTTAAGGTAGACCAAGTCACCAACTGCGAACTCAAGTTCCTTCCTTCTCTTATCCGCATAGCTCTTTTGTCTATCTTGAGCTTGTTTCATGTTGAGCTTGACCATTCTCAACTTTTCTGTTGTGTCCTCTATGAAATCTCGCCCATATATACTTCGCTCCCCCACTTGAGTCCAACACAAAGGGGTTTGACATGGTCGTCCGTACAGTGCCTCATACGGAGACATCCCAATACTTGCGTGATAACTGTTGTTATACGCGAATTCGGTCAAAGGTAAGTGCTCATCCCACTTACCTCCCCAATCCAACACACTTGCCCGCAACAAGTCCTCAAGTGTTTGGATGGTACGTTCTGATTGACCGTCTGTCTGCGGATGGTAAGCCGTACTCGTATGGACCCTAGTCCCCAACCTAGCCTGAAGCGCTTTCCAAAACACTGAACAAAATTTGGCATCCCGATCCGACACTATGCTTGCCGGTGCACCATGCAACCAAACAATCTCCTTTACATAGATTTCGGCCAACTTTTCAGTTCGATCCGTCCTATTGACTGCAATGAAGTGAGCTGACTTGGTTAGTCGATCCACTATTACCCATATCGCATCCCTTTTATCTCAAATGGGCAGTCCCGTTATAAAGTCCATTGTGATCATGTCCCATTTCCATCCCGGGATCGGTAGGCTTTGCAACAACCCACTGGGAACTTGGTGTTCTGCCTTCACCAATTGGCAAGTTGAGCATTCTGAAACCCACTTACCCACGTCCCGATTCATTCATGTCCAATGATAGTACCTTTTTAGATCTCGGTACATCTTGGTTGATCCAGGATGGAAAGCCAACTTAGACTGATGTGCCTCCTTAAGGATTTCTTCCCGCAATCCTTGGTCATTTGGAACACACACTCGGCCATGAACCAGAATCGTCCCATTATTCGAAGTCTGGTACTCGCTATTATTGTTCTTTGCTACCTTGTTCAGATTTTTATCCTTTTCTTGGGCAATCCGTACCCGACCTAGCAAATCGGCTTGGTCCGCTGCACCTAAGCCCAAAGGTTCCTCTTCAACCGTTAAGGCTGCTAGACTCAACATCCCGACCATGCTAATCAGTCATTCCATCTCTTTTTCCGAGTCCACGTCCACCCTTTTCCTACTTAGTGCATCAGCAACTAAGTTTGCCTTACCCGGATGGTATTCTATGTCCATATCATAGTCCGCGATCAGTTCCATCCATCGTCTATGTCTTAGGTTCAGGTCCGGTTGAGTGAAGATGTACTTCAAACTCTTATGATTCGTGAACAGTTGGAACTTCCCACCATAAAGGTAGGATCGCCATATCTTCAAGGCAAAAACCACTGCAGCCAGTTCCAAGTCATGAGTGCGGTAATTCACTTCATGCTTCCTTAACTGTCGTGATGCATAAGCAATCACCTTCCCATGCTGCATCAGTACGCAACCCAAATCCATTTGTGATGCGTCCGTATACACCACATAAGGCTCACTCGGTTCTGGCAAGACTAGAACTGGAGTACTCGTTAGCATGTCCTTAAGCCTTGAGAAACTCCCTTCACATTCTTTACTCCAATTGAAAGGGACATCCTTTCCAGTAAGCTGGGTCATAGGCTGCGCCATGCTCGCAAAGCCTTTAACAAAACGTCGGTAATACCCAGCTAGTCCAAGGAAACTTCTTACCTCAGATGCGTTCAAGGGTCTAGGTAATTCTGAAATTGCCTTGATCTTTTCCGGGTCCACGGACACTCCCTTATCCGAGACCACATGACCCAAGAATCCAATTTCCCTTTGCCAAAAACAGCACTTACTCAGCTTTCCGAACAGCTTATGTTTCCATAGCTTCCCCAAAATCGTCCTTAAGTGACCTTGATGCTCTTCCGACGACTTTGAGTACACCAGAATGTCATCTATGAAGATGATCACGAATTCATCCAAGAATTCTCGGAACACATCGTTCATTAATTTCATGAATGCTGCTGGAGCATTGGTCAGCCCGAAGGGCATGACCACGAACTCAAAGTGTCCGTACCTTGTTCGGAAAGCTGTTTTCCGAACGTCGGGCTCCGCGATTGGGATCTGATGATAACCCGAAGCCAAATCAATCTTTGAGAACCAGATAGCACCTCTGAGTTGGTCCAACAACTCGTCTATCCGTGGAAGAGGATACCTGTTCTTTACCGTTACTCGATTCAGCCCACGATAATCTATGCACAGCCTGAACGTGCCATCTTTCTTCTAAACGAAGAGCACTGGTGCGCCCCAAGGCGAACTACTTGGGCGAATGAATCCCTTGTCCGTCAATTCACTAAGCTGCATCTTTAACTCGGCCATCTCTGCCGGCGGCATCTGATAAGGTGCCTTAGAGATTGGGGCCGTCCCGGGTTCTAATTCGATCGTGAAAGGATCAGATCGAGATGGTGGTAAACCCTTAACTGCCGCGAACACATCCACGAACTCATTCACCACCGGAATATCCTTAAGTTCTGTGTCTGTTTCTGTCTCGGCAGTTGTGATCGTAGCTAGGTACGCTTCACATCCTAGTTCGGCCATCTCAAGGCACACCTGAGGTGGGTCGGATTCCCTGAAACACCAGCTGATTCCCACCATTTTCAAACTTCACCCGACCGCGATGGCAGTCTAAGTGTGCTTTGTTCCTTCCAAGCCAATCCATTCCCAAGATCACGTCATAAGACTTCACTTAATCAACTGGCATGCTCACTCCCTCTATGTACACTGGGACGTTCCAGACACTACCCAAAATGTCCATCACTTGCCCACCAGCGGCTCGGACTAGTCTTTTACCTTCCCCGGGTTCCTTATGGAATCCTTCAGTACCTATCATTCTTGGGTGCACAAAACAGTGTGTTGCCCCCGAATCAAACATTACATGGGTTGCCACACCACCCATTTTCACCAGTTATTGGGCGCGCAGTGTTCTGATCCGTTGGGTCTGCAACCATCGAATAAGCCCTCGGCACCAATGCTTGCCTCTTTGGTGGAGGTGGCAGTGCTTCACTTGCCCGTTTCCCTAAGGACTGCCCCAACTTCGGATACTGCGGTCTGATGTGCCCAACTTCACCGCAGTTGTAGCACACCCTTGCATCACTAGTTCAGACTTCCTTTCCCCTTGGGTCCTCTTTCGGGCAGTCTCGAATCCTATGCTCCGTGCTACCACATCGGAAGCATGCACCCGAAGCAAATCTGCATGTACCAGAATGCTCCTTCCCGTAGACCTTGCACGTACTGCGGGCAAAAATTAGCTTCGCGGACCCATTTCCTTCCATCTTCTTGAACCTGGGTCCCAAAACACTTCCCGACTGCACTTGCGGTACAGTCTATACCCGCTTCTTTTCCCCAGCCACCTTGGCTTCTTCCAGCCCACTTTCCAACTGTGCTGCCTTCTCTACCAGCTCCGGACTTGGCAAACGTTCTGGAGCTCAATTCGCAGTCCGCGCATGAAGCGACGAACCTGGACCTTCTCATTGTCCAATTCGCGACCCGCATATCGCCTCAGATTGTTGAACTTGGTCTCATATTCCCTTACAGACATGGATCCTTGGCAAAGATCCAGAAAGGCTCCCTCAAGCCGATCAAACACTTCCGGTGGGAAGTATTTTTCCCTAAGCTCCTTACCGAACGTTTCCCAGCTACAGTTTGGGTTATCCATTCTTCCCGAAACGCCTTGCCACCAATTGTGCGCGTCCTCTTCCAGGTAGTGGACCGCAATATCCCTTTTAAACACTTCCGGGCATCGGATAGAGTTGAAATTCATTTCCAGCCTACTTCGCCACTCGTCTACCTCGATAGGTTTGGCACCTCTTGAAAAGAACTTGGTGCCTAACTTCTGCATGTAATCCATCATTTTTAGGTATGATGGAGTAACCGCAGAGTGTGTCTCCTCGACCACATTTTCCACCGAAACCGGAATCACCCGCGGTGGTACTGTTTCAGCGGGCACTACAGCAGGAAGTCTTTCCAAGACTTGGGTCAAAAGAGCGAACACCTCACTCATCCCAATCGGATTCGCGGTACCAGCACTCGCGTTGGGATGTTCACTTCTTTCCACACTTTGGTTGTCCACACTTTGGACATCCTCATCCTCGGTCCTTCCCGTCACAGTTCAGGAAGCCGCCTCGTTTCCCACATTCCTTCTAGTCTGATTACTTTTAGCCATCTACAGTGACCCGATTCACTAAGTTCGTCCTTCATACTAACTTAGTTCAATTCACACCCATATAAATACATATAAACCTTACCGCGAGACCTTGGCGCGAGGAGGATGGATTTCCATTCATCTATTTATGCATAACCCGACTGTCCTAGAACCAAACCGCGCTCTGATACCAACTTGTGACACCCTAACTCAAGATGCCTACGTTCGGATTCGATACAGTTTGGCCTTGGGCGGACCAAACACTTAGTCAGTTTTAGGTTCTTTCTTTACTTAGTCTTTTTCGGGTTTTTGACAGTTTTATAAGCCCAAAACATATGCATAAACCAACTCAAGAGGTTCTACTAAAACAAGTTTGCAAGAATGTTCGAATTTAAATGTGTCTAAACCTAATTTAACCCAATCTTATTCCATCCTTCCTCCTTCTCGCCTCGGTCTCGCTCCTACTTAGCCACTTTTACGGTCCTTGGGTAAATCACCTACAATCACGCAGATTGGGTAAGGAAACAAATTTGGTTAGTGAGTCGGTCATTCCTTCCCACTAGGCCAAACCAGATACGTATCAAACAACAAGCAATCAAGTCAGAGATAGCATTATTCATGCACAGATTCCAGCATACTCATATGCTCAGAGTCCGATCAGATATGTTGCCTCAGTTACTCGGATTCACCCGAATAAACCAAAACACCAATCATGAACAGAAAACAGTACATATTCATCAAATCAATCACACAATCCTAACTCATCTAAGACTTAATCCCCCTATTGCCCAAAACTAACCAAGAATCACCTCAACGGTCCCGAAAAACTCACCTTTGCCTTAGCCTTTTCTGACACCTCTTTATGCGATTGCCAATCAAGATACTCGGATCCGGTTTTGATCGCTCTCGATCCGCTCTTTCCCTTGCTCGATTCGGCAAAATTCGGTCTTAGAGTTCTTTCGCAATGATTCTGATTTTCCTTAGAGATTTTCGTGATGATTTTTGGGCTGCGGCAGTTTCGATCCCTATTTATAGGGTTTTGGTGAAAAACCCTAACCCTAATTCGCCCAAGCTGGGCCAAATTCGAGCCTACATGAATTGGATCAAGTCCAATCCGCTGGACACTTATGTCCCGGACCGACCCATGGACGGCCCAACTACTTCCCACTATCACTCCCTTCAATTCAGACACTCAACATCCCTGTCCGAACACTTCACTTCCTGTCCGAACATTTCACTTCCTGTCCGAACTCACTACCCGTTCGGACACTATCACTCCCTTATCCGAATTTCCCGCGGCCTGGTCCGAATTTCCCGCCGCCTGGTCCGAATTTCACGCGACCTTGTCCGAACTTCACGTAATCTGGTCCGAAATTCTCACGACCTTGTCCGAATGGCACATGGCCTTGCCCGAATGGCACATGGCCTTGTCCGAATGGCACTTGGCCTTGTCCGAATGACACATTGCCTTGTCCGAATGGCATTTAGCCTTGTCTGAATGGCACTTGGCCTTGTTCGATCAAAACCCCAGACCTTCCCTTACTTTCTCACACAACTTCCTTTGTCCCTCGAACCCATCCGGAATCACCCGAAAGGTCCGCAGAACGCGGGTGTTACACATTCCCCTCAACGCAACTGTATATGAGGCTGCAATTTCAACTGGCTGTGTTTTTCAATCCTCGAGACTCCGTAATCTTTTTGTACAATTCATTCAACAAATGCTCTCCTATTCTCGGCTTCCAGAAGATTCTTTAGGTAAGGATGTGTTCTCTTGGGTCCTCATAACAATTGTACACTATGTGTGTACCCGAAGTACACTACATGTTGATTTGGACCCGAAGTACACTATGTGTACCTCTCAAATTGAATCTCAGGATCATATCTTCCTTCATTGTGCATTTGCAACCAAAGTTTGGCATCTGGTTTTGAGAAAGCTTGGTTTACCGCAACTCTAGTTCACAAATTGGGACACTCTTATGGCATGGTTGATTGGAACATCAAGGCATTTCCCATGCTTGTTGCCTAGGCAACTCTTTACCTTATGTGGAAAGAAAGAAATTCAAGAATGCATAATCGCTCTTCTTCTACACCTCTTATCGTTTTTAAAGGAATCGATCATGATTAGAGATGCACTTCTGGCAATCAGATCAGCAAAGAAGGGACAAGGTCTTCTCTCACTTTGGTTCACCTACGCCTAACTCGTAATTCGCTTCTCTGCTATTTACATATCTTTTAATTTTTGATGGATATTTAAATACCTCATTTTGTAACTGCAACTTTATAAATTTTTGGATAATTATAATTTACACTTTATCAAAAAAAATTTGTACTATATCATATATTTAATCGAATAAAATTAAGTTATATGGTCACGATTGGCAAATGCTTTCATTGCTTTAAAAAAAACCTTTGTAAAAGATTTAAATTTAATCAATCATATTTTAGAGTCAAAAACAAACTATAATATAATTGGTTTAATTTAAATCTCTTACAAAAAATTTGTTTTTCAAAACACCAAAAGTTATTGCCAATCGAGACCTATAGTCTTTTACATCATAATCTTTTAAAAAGGTTTTTATCATTTTCGATAATCACAAATTTAACATTTGCAATCAAAATGTTTACACACACATAAATATGTACAATAAAGAAAATAATGTAATAATGAAAAGTATGCAAGTAATAATATATGGGTTCACAATCACATATTCACATAGATGTGTTTGGGTAATAATTTTGTGGAGTAAATGTGCAGCTCTAATTGTCGGATTGAGAAATGGGAAGTTTCTTTGCTTTTTCTTTCTCTGTTTTTTCTCACAAGTTTCTTTGCTTTTTCTTTCTTTCTAAAAAGAAAGCAGACACTCAAAGACAACTTTAGAAATCATTTGCATGCTAAAATAAATTACAAGTATTTCTAAAATTAAGGAACTACAGTCGGTTTAAAGCTTTAGACTCGGACCCATTACGACCGAAATAAAGTTCTGTCGGTTGGAGAAATTGCAACGAAGTTTCATGTACTGATGTTCACCTAAAACCGCCAAGCATAAAACAAACATAACAAAAAAATATTTTTAAAACTCAGCCAAATATTTACTGTACACAAAATTTCAATATTTTGTTAATAGAAAACCAACTAACAAAAAAAGTTACCAATGTTGTTTTGTATTTTATACAATCTATATCCCAAAATCTATTGTTACAAAAAAAAACAATCTACGGGTTTAATATACAAACTGACATCAAAACACATCATATTTTACGTCTGGACCCAACGACCCACATTTTTAATTCCCTAGGAAACATATCTGAGTACAAAAGGTATTGGTGATGAACATGAAGCTAAGAATATAAAGTCAATAATTTCATAATAATAGGAGACCAAAGATTTCAAATAGAATATGAGCCTTCTGAGTTTGAGTTTCTTTGATCATTTGTTCCACATAACACAAATTATATGTTGATGGATCATATACATATGCATTTATATACCTGTGTCTGTTTAATCATATATCATGACCTTATGGTTCAACGAGCAGCTTGAAGTTGTAACCCACCGGAATATGATGCTCTCGGTTTAACGGTGAATGTGATCACCGGAGAAGAAGATGATTCTGATTCCACCTTAAAAGGGACCTCAAACTGTACGGACTGGTACAAGCAAACCTCATCTTCTTTGCAATAATACACCTGCAATTACATTCAACATAAAATAATCTTTTCAATACGTAAAAATCTAGTGGTTTTATTTGCATTGAAGCCTGAAACAAGTAGCTTTTAGGCTACTTAAAGACGTTGAAGCAAACCTTGCAACTGATTTTCCCAACAGAAGCTGAAGTTGAAGATTGTCTAAAGTGAAGCATTGTTGAACCTTCGGGGCCAAGATTTCCTTCCACTGGATTGATTTCTACTGCGTTTTCAGGCTCCACATCAACCACAAACTTACTCCCCGCTTCCTGTGCACTATAAGCAATATGAATCATTTGATACAGAGATCAAGAGAGACACAATAAGGAAAGGAAAAAGAGAGAATGCAAGAGATCTCGCTCGACCTTAGAGAAATGGTAGTCATCTGGTAGTGAGATTTTGAGGTTCAAATTTCCTTTGCGAGATGTAACAGAATCCACTTTGACAATCGTATCAGCTGAGGCACGTTTTCTCAAACGTTTCAAGGATTTTGCCTTTGGCATTGGTGGTTGAATGCCTTTTAACTCCAATGTCAGAATCTCCGCATCTTCTTCTTTGTTCAAATCTATGTATCAAATAAGGCTATTGTTTGTATCCGCCACAAAAAGCCTCCCTGAAAACACTAGATTCAATGGAAATTGCACTAGAATGTTCTCTCGTTAATGTCAGTTCAGAGACCACAAAGTTACCGTTTTCAGTTAGAGCAAGTCCTGCAGGCTCTGAAAGCTACAACAGACAATGGAAATAACATGTGTTAAACTAACATATCAGGCCGTCAGTTCAATAAATATACAAGGTTGTAGTAATCAAAATCAGACCTGTGCAACCATGACCTTCCCATCCTTGAAACCAGCTTTTCCTGTTCCAGCTACAGTCACAACACGCTTGCTCACCTGGTCCAGCTTTTTAATCTACACACCATTCATATCAAGACATAGCACTTAGTAAAGAATCTTTCTCTTATCATAAACAGAGTTTTCTATAACTATGTCCTGCTAATCCACGAGATTCATCCAGTATATATTACGGACCTTTAGTTCATATATACTACGAACTTTCCGAATTAGTTTACCTTGTGATTATAGCTATCAGCTAGATAAATTTGGCCGTCCTTAGCACATAATACACCTAATGGATGTTGTAGGAGAAGTTCTGCTCCAATGCCATCATTGTCTCCAAACTGTCCAAAACTTAGCCCGTTTTAGAGACTGATGTTAATAGAGATGGAACAATCAAACTTGTAAATCACTAGAACTTCCCAGGAAGAGTTAAACATGACATGAATACTTGGATAATGCTGCAATACCTCCCAATACCAAAGATTTTAGTTGAAAACAAACTGAGTCCTTTCCTTACCTTGAAAAGATTTTTAGAAAAATACGGATCACCACCAGCAAGCAATCTTGATCCTCCGGTTTGAAGATCAAGAGCACGAATGGAACTGCTCTCACTGTCAGCAATATATGCTTCTTTCAAATCTACACTCACATTAAACATAAAAATAAATCCTAATTTGTGATAGAAAAAAGTTTTAATATTTTTAGTAATTACCAGGGCCTAACAAGATTCCCGAAGGCTGAGCAAATGATGTAGTCTGAGGGCTGCATCAACACACAAACAAAAAGCATAAGAAAGCAGACACATATCAAGTAATTTTAACAACTAGTGTATACATACGTAGAACCATTGAGGTTTCTTTCATAACCGTTTCCACTGAAAACTCGAGTAATACCATCAAGCACATTGTATTCCCAAATCTGGTGCTGACCCGCCATTGCAACATATACCTTCTCATTCACTGGCTCAAAGCATACGTCCCAAGGAGAATTCAAAAGCTGAAAATTTAAAGTCCAAACCAATGTTCTATTTCATTAACCTCTCATAGAAAAACATGCACACGGTAAGACTTTAGGTAGATAAGTGTAAAATTGTATATAAGTCTGAGAAGAAAAGGGTTGAATGATGTGAAAAGAAACCAAATTTCCAAGTCAAGTCTCATGCCTGTTTGGTTCCTTTTCTTCCACTCCATTACCAACCAGAGTCCGTACTCTCTCGTTGACAAAATCAATCTCCCTACAAAGAACAATTAATGAAGCTTCTAAATAAGATGCTTAACCTAAAAAAATTAAGATCCACATCTGCATTTAGAAGCAACATAAAGACATGCATACCTCAAAGCATGCTTCTCAGTGTCAGCAACATAAAGCAGATTCTTCTTAGCATTATAAGCGAGTCCCTGAAAAAAGTACAATCATGTATACAACAACAAAGATGTGGTTTGGAACTATTGATGAACAATTCATACACAGTGAAACTATAATATGTACCTGAGGACGATTGAATGCAGCATCTTCAAAGGAACCATCCTGGATACCCTCTTCTCCAGTGCTGCCAATTTGGACAATGAAATTTCCTTCAAGATCAGTCACAATCTAAAATCACACGGAATATACTAACGTTAGACAATAAGATGAGATAGCAAGAAATATTCAAGGCAAGGACCATACAATACGGTTATGGTTACTGTCTGAGATGAATAGTCGATTGTTAAGAGAATCAATCGCCAACTTCCCCGGATACTTTAATGGAGACGCAGCCAAACGTGGGTCGTTATCTTTCTCCAAACGTGTTGGAAGCGGAGTACTGTCTAATACATTCTTCCCACCATAATACATCAGAGCTGCAGCTACCAAGTCATCGAGATCCTTCAAAGGAGAACACCAAAGAACAATGAATGAGTAAATTTTTCAGGTGGAATGTAAAATTTTGACTACATATTTCTTGGAAATAACATTTTGGAGAAATATTGTAGCCGAATTTTCACTCTTTAGCAATCCAAACATGAGATCCGTGATAGATTTAAAGCGAAGAGATGGAAAGAAAACCACATAGGAAGAAGTTAAAAATGTTACTTTGCGGTGACCTTCTCCAGCGATTTGTGCAATGACTTTACCATTTGGTGAAACAACAGCAAATGTGGGCCACAAGTTGATGCCGAGCTCTCTCCACAAAAACATGTCTCCATCGTTCACAACCTATGAAGTAAAAGGATAACTAATTAAGCAAAAATGCCGATAATATATGAATAATAATGCAAGCAGATAACATTTGAGGAAAAATACAAATGATAAAGTCAACAAAAAAAGAGAAATGATAAACGCAAAATAATATACTCATGAGAAAGGACTATCTACACTGGTTAGATAAAAAATGCAAAAAGGATAAAAATTTCTGACCAGCTAAAATTTATCCGATACGAAAATATGATAATAACTACAATTCTTCAGAACAGCAATTATTAAAATATATATACATTAAAAATAATTTCATGAATTGACTAAGCAACCAGTTTCCACAAATAATAACCAATTTCAAATTTTAGAACATGGAAATTACTGGGTGCGTGATTTCATAGCGTAGAACTGCATTTCATATTGCTTCTAAATCCTTCTCATTGTCGAACTTAGCTGAGTGCACACCCACAACGGTGAACTGCAAGGAAATAACATGGCAATTCATTGGTTGAAGCTTTGAAGATCCAGAATAACATATAAGCAGCATATCAAGAAACTCACTGACATGTCCTTATACTTGTTCTCAAGAAACGCTAGATCCAGTAATACATGCATACAGTTTATGCAGCAGTAGGTCCAAAAATCATGAATAACCACTTTCCCTTTCAAATCCTGCTAAAAAATGTCAGAAGTTACTTAGAAGCATGTGATACTCCCTTTTTTCCTCAAGAGTTCACATGGAAGACGACAAGGCAGAGGATTTGGTATGTGCAAACACAAAACAATAGAATTATCTTAATTCATCAAAATACTAATCCCTAACACGTCTTGAATAAGCAAAAATCTATGTTATCAACTTTCCAAATAACTCTAAATGAGAATTTACCCGGCAAAGCTGGAGAGGGGCAGTGTTTAGCCAGTCAAGTTTAGACGGAAATTCTGGCACAGCAGTAGCTGTCTGCCTAAAATAAATTAAGAAAAACAGAGCACCCACACAAGTGAAAATGGAAAATTATTTACAATGTTTTCCTGATTTTCATAATTTTTAATCTAGAGTACTTATATTACATAATAATCTGTTTCTGGTGAGGGAATCACCGGAATAAAGAACACTTGCCTCAGCCATCTATAGTAAATTGAATAATTATCAGATAGTTCTTACTTGCTCTCTAGATCATCAATGTAATCGACGAACTGTTGAACTCTCCCTTCACCTCCAAGGTAAGACAAAAACCAGGGTAGCTTCCAACGCATATGAATTGAGTAATAATGAAACTATAACCAGTGTTCTTTAGACAACTTCTCTAGTAAAAACACTCTTTAGTAATTATCAGACTAAAAATATGTTAAACATGTCTACTAGTGCATCTTAATGCGATTGTGATACTACTGAAGGTTTTTGTAAGCCTGCAAAGTCCATATTTTTATCGAAGATTGGTTATAAGCCAGCTGTATATAAACTTCCTTCTACAAAATATAGCATCAGTATTAAAACATATCGTCTATTTATGACACAAGATTCCTACAGTTTTAGCAGGTGATATGAAATAATTCATACCGATTATTAACCAATCAAGGAAGCTTTCTTATATACTAATATTAGAAGGAGTGTCACCAAAATTTTGACAAAAAGCCAAACCTTGGTTCTGTGTAAAAGAAGGGCTTTTTGCTCCAACCAATGCGTTCCACAAAGCTTTCGGAGAAGCATATTGCATTCCCTATACATAGATCAATAACTAAATAAGAATCATAAACAGCTTTGACAAAACAAATGTTCTTAAACATATATATTCATGTGTACCTTCCAGTTATTAGCGGCAAAGTAGACACAAGAAAGCGCAACGCCAAGACTCCCATACCTCAATATATCTCGATGGGAACCCTGAAACCTGTTGGAAAATTGCATCTGCAATCTCAAGTACATGAAGTTTTCCACATGCCATATCATTTGTTTCAGTCCCAAATGATGAAGAACAGTCGATGAGTAAAAGTCTCTGGTTTCTTCAAACTCTTTAGTCCCAACCTTTTCTTTAAGTTCATGAAATAATACAAAGTGTGCCTCACTAACATTGTAAATCATAAATATTTCTCTGCATGGCGGCTTTAAGGGGTTGTTTGCATATTATTAACAAACTTTAAATGCTCCAAACTATGTACATCAAGAAGATAAATATGATTAATAAACTTTCTACTTGTCTAGATTTTTGAATTAAGGAACCTTTCTTACCCGTCATTGTTGGTTTTGTTGCTGGCAGTATTCTCTTTAAGTATATTTGCGGAAATTCCTGCGTAAGTACTCAACCATGTAAAAAGAAACAGTTGAAACTGTATAAGCTGATGTAGAAAAATTTATGGATTCAACGAATCATAATAGCTTAGAGATAAGTAACCTAGAACAGAATGTTTAAACTGTGAAATTTTGATATGTCAAATGTAATCTCATTACAAAAAGAAAAGTGCTTTACTCAGAAGTTTTTCAAAATGATTTAGAAGAAATAAATACACTAGCATTGTTTTGCATCATACTCCTTTGAGACTACATACTGGTAGAATCTGAGCCACCAGTGAGAATGTCATTGATTGAAATGTTTCCAATATCCTCTCGGATCATTGAAGGACCAGCGTCCTTCAAAATTCCTTCAGATAAAGTAGTTTTTACAGCTATGCATCTGCAAATTTAGAGAATGAAAAGCAAAATGATCCAAATCCAGATTTAAGAAAGCGAGCAGATGGATTTAAAAATGACGAAGCTAGAACTTCTTCGTTCTACTCAATTTTTACTAAATATTCTAACTCCACAAATGATATTAAGCAGATACTTCAGACAAAACAATATGTATAGAGCAATGGGATGAATTTGTCAAATCTAGATATTCTACATACTTCAGAAACCTTGATGTTACTAATGTTGTATTAGATCCGTAGATTGTATTCAAAAAGAAACAAGATATAATAAAACTTGACACGTAAAGTACCTCATGTTTGCAGCTTGCGCAGCCTGGACTCCAGCAAGCGCATCTTCAATAACAACACACTACAAAATTGTAAAAATGAAGCCCAGTTCTGAAGTAGGATTATAGTTTATAGACAAACAAGATAAGGTTTGTAAGTCTCCTAGATTAAGTAAACTCTTACTTTACTTGATTTTAAGCTTCAAGAATGTGCAATTACACAGCTAATTATAGATAACATGTACTAAAAGCTATACAGTTCCGTTTTTTGAGACACGCTTTGTTCATCTATTCCAATATTCTTCCGAGAGATTACAAAAGGATTTAAGAGAGTAAAATATGAATCATGAGATACAGATTGCCTCGATATTTTCTGTGTCTATGATTTCATTAACGGTGTGGGTTTTAAAGATCTTTCAATAAAGCACCGTCGCAATATGATATTACATAGTTTTGGCAGTTACCTCGCTTGTAGGCACACCCAAGATCTTTGAAGCAGCCAAGAAAATATCTGGAGCTGGTTTCAAATTCTCAAAGGCGTCTGCTGAAACAATGGCATCAAACCTGAAAGTTAAAATCACTAACATCTAGTTATACAGGGAACCTGAATGCGCAGAGAATCATTTTGATGACATATTAAAAGAGATTGCACAGAAGAATACTATTCTTAGAAAAAGAACCCTTTCTTAAAAGGTAGAGAACATATTAAATTTGTGTCTTATAGACTTACACAATGCAATAGGCAGATAATGTATGCAACAAAGAACCCTCTTTAAAACATAATAAGGAATTAATATATCCTGAGAGATAAAAGATTATTTTGTTCTTACATTGCCAAAGACAAACCAGCAGCTTTCAGGTTTGCATCAACTTTGATACGATCAGCGCTTGATGCAACAGCCACTTTGAGGCCTCTATTCTTACACTATTTCAAGATTTTCACAGATAATTATAATCACCAAGCCAAAACACTAGCATTGTTCTACAACTTCAGTTTTCCTCACCTCAGTAACAAGCTCGAGTGCTCCAGGGAAGCCGATCCCAGATTCTGGCTTTGCGTACTACATTTGAGAAAATATAAAATATGCAAAGTCAAACACTACCGAAACCTGGTATTGGTCACATTCTCTTTAAATAACATCAACAACCCTAGGGTATAGTTAATTTCCCTCCTAAGCATGACCAGAGCATCACCTTATCAAGATATATTTCAAAGAACCTCTTTTTAGCTGCATCCGGATTAAATCCTTTTATTCCTTTGACAGAAGCAACACCTCCTAAGAACCTGGCTTCACCTGTGAATTTCCAAATCAATCAAATGATGAAATCAGTCAGCTCATATCACGAAGTTAACCATCATTCTCAAATGCACATTAAACAAAATCTTAAATAATCAATCCTGACAAGAAAGCCATTATAGAATCTGACTCGGTCCCAGATGAAAAGATTCACCAATTGATGAGTCAAACTCGAGAGAAACCTAAAATTTGATCCCCCAAAAAAATTCCCCGGAAATCAGGAACCATCCTTATAAATCAGTTCGAAAATCAATTTCATAAGTGAGGAAACCAAAGTTCATTAGTTCATGCTATAAGAACCTTAAAAAATCTACCTGTTCCCATGAAGGGAACGAAATCATCCACAGTGACATCAACTCCCATCTCCGCGAAGACATCAACGGCGGCGCGTCTGGAAAGATCTTCACTATTACAAAGCACACCGTCCATATCGAAAAGTACAGCCGATACTTTCCCCCAATCCTCCGCCAAAGTTGTCGCCGGAGGACTTTCCGCCGCCACGCCCACTTTCGAAGACGACGCCAGAAGCACCGTTCTGGTCAAATAAACACCGGTTTTCGAGCGTAATCCGGTGAATGAAGATGATTTTGGTGTAGATTTCGATCCTACTGGAATCAGCGACGAAACTAATTTCCTAGATTGCGAGAAAATTGAAGGCGGAGGATAGAGGAAGTGAAGTTTCAAAGCCATTTTTTTGTAATTTTTGTTTTCCGAAATCGTTTAAACTGATTAATGTGGTTTTTAGTGGCGGGTATTTTTATCCAATAAGGTCAATATTACGACATTTAATGTAGAAATTAAAACATTTTAAATACCACCAAATCTTATGAAGAAACGAAAAAAAGAAAAAAAACACACCACATCTTATCTTATATTACAAAACGGTCCCCAATCTTTCTGTATATTACAAAGGACCTAACACTTTGATATTTTTTCAAATATACCCTATAACTTTATTTATATTAGAAACCAACCCCTTAACTTTCTATTTATTACCAAAGGACTCCACATTTCTCGTATAATACGAGATTACCATCATTTTCGGTTTTTACAAAACGAGCCCTCATCTTTCATTTTATAACAAAACGACCCCTCATATATTGGTTTATTAAAAATGACCCACATCTTATGGTATATTACAAAACGGTTCCCAATTTTTTTCTTCTATTATTAAACGACCCCAAATCTTAATGTTTATTAAAATTGACCACACATCTTTGTTTATCGTTTGAGTAAACTACCAAATGACTATATCTTAAAAAGAGTAGAGTCATAGACATGCGTATCAACGATAGTTCCCACTGATACCTCGCAATAGGAAGACTTACACAGGATATAGAATATATAGACTAATGAACATTTACACGAAATATGCTCTCTTTTGTTGGTTTTAACTCGAAATATATTATTTCTTTGGTAACAAACAATCATCTGCATTTAGTGATGATTTTCCTTACAATTTTTGGTTTTTTATTTATAATTATTATGTCTTACAAATTTTCTATAATTAAATTGGTATATACTGCATAAGTCATTGGAGTTTTACTAACTTTTGATAAATAAATCAAATAAAGTTGATCTTATCGGTGAAGAAATTTACATGCATTGAAACTATAAAATTTTGAAGTAGTTAAAAATATCATTGTAACTATGATGGGTGTAACCGTAACGAAAGATAAATTAATTTCGTCTATTAACAAGTAAATGGATACATAACCGTTACGTGTTGAACTTTTGTAAAATGAAACTCTGGGAATTAAAGAAACTTTTTAAGCAATTCAGGTCAAGTAGCCCTATAATTTTGTAAACCATGTAAATTTTGCAATAAATATTGGTAAAATGTGATATATGGTTTTTAATTTACTGCCATGTGGTTAGTTTACTAAAAGCAAGTGCATTTGTACATTTAGAAATCGATTTTTATTGTCTACATTATGTAATAACTTAGTTCATGGATTAGTCAATTGTGATCTAATATTAAAAAAAATATGGGTAAAACTCATTCTTGATCCATAACAAACAAAAAACTACCATTGGTTTAATTAAATATTTATTTTTATAAAATTGAAAATATAAAATGTGGGTTGGCAAAAAAAACTATTAATTTAAAACATTCGTAAAAGAAAACGAATTTCTTATAAATGGTACAAGTTACCCAAATAACATTTTAGTCAGCATGTTATGTATTTTTCAGTGTATTTTACAAATTTGTTTTAAAACTTCTATATATATACACTCATTTCTCATAAATATTTTACATAATATATTTGGTATACTTGTAGTTTTGGGTAAACAAATCTATTTCAATGGATATAAATCATTTTCACTTATTAGATTAATAGATTTTGGTTAAGAAAATAGAATCAGTGGATCTTTAACCATACTTGGAATTAGGTAAGGAAATGTAAATACATTTAAAGTAGACATTGTTTTAAGTTTGTTAAAATACCATTATCATTTTTAATAAGAGAAAAAGCACAATCTTCAAATAAACAAACCTACAAAATCTATCTCACCTTCTTGTGAAAAACAAAAACTCATGGTAAAACACAATCTTGTTAGTTCTGTAATGAAATCTCATTATAGTATTTTGGCTCTATCATTTTTGTATTTGATGGTTACATCATCACTTGTGATCTCTTGCAATGGTTTAGAACTCAAAGATCTCAACATGGATGTAGTGAAGACAATAGTGGTTAGTCATAATGGTGCATCTGATTTCAAAACCATCCAAGCAGCCATTGACTCAATTCCTTCTGGTAACAACAATTGGATTAAGATTTATCTTAAACATGGAACTTACAAGTAAGCTCTTTCATCTTCTATCATTCGATGTGGCTTTTTTCCGGTTTACATTTTCCCTAAAATCAAATTGAATGTTATTTCACTTTAGTTTAGGTTTCGTTTAGTTACATATTATGATCAAAGAAGACTAATTTAGTGTTAAATGTCATAAATTTTTAGTATATTTAAATGTATTTTAATATGCTTAATCAAAAACTTCATCTATATTTTGACTAATTTGGTTAAGCTACATAAAATTCGGATTCGATTACGATAATTCGGTATTATAATTATACCGGTTGGATTATAATAAAATCTGGTTTCTTGCTTTGTTTTCGTTTTTTCACCCAAGCTAATTAGTCTTCTTGTTTTTGGTCGAGCCCAAGCTAATTAGTCTTTTATATAACAACTAAGAAAGAAAATCACGCAGTTGCTTTATTTATTTAATTATTTTGTTTGGGTCTACCAATTTTGTATGTAAACAGTGAAAAGATAGTGATAGCGAAGGAGAAGGAAAAAATAATAATGGAAGGAAACAACAAGTCAAAAGTGATAATTCAGTATAATGATGCAGGAGTTGCCAATTCCAGTGGTCCATTCATACTTCAAGCCCAATACTTTGTCGCTGTCAATATTACATTCAAGGTCAGCTTTTTTATATGGTGTCCGTTTTTCATGTATACATTTATATATGTATGTTGTTGTAAAACTTTTTTTTTATATCATTCAGAACAATCTTAAACCAAAACAAATATTTAGAGTTTTTCCATTAAGTTTTTTTATAATTTTGAACTTTTATATAAAATATATTAAATCGGAACTTAATCTTATCTCGAACCAAACGTTATCCGAAAAATAGAAAATAACAAATAAATTTTAAATCATAATAACTAAAATACTGAATTAGTAGAATCAAACTCGACAAAATATCAAAATAGGTCCTAAATATATGTATACGGAAAATCGAATCCAAACTAGAATCGGAACCAAATTTATACCTGATATATATTTTTTAAAATTTTTGGATTATGAACTCATAAAAAAATGATTTATAACTAATTCTTATATATATTTAAAGATGGAGTATGCGATATATTTTTTTATAGGAATTTATACCCGCATTTATGAGTATTAAAAATAGTTAATATAAAATATGTGATTAAGCTATATATAAAACTCAATACCAATGTTATACCTAGAATATATAATTTATACCCGCTTTTAGAGTAATAATCCATGTAGGATTATTTAAAAGTTTATAAATAATATCCGATATATATTTTAATAAATTTTTGTTAATTTTAAATATTTTTATAAATTTTTGTAATTATATTTTCGTTAAACTGCTACAAACCATATGTTATTTTTATCATAAAGTTTGTAACGGTTAAAATCAAAAATGTTTTCTAACTTTAATATATAAGAAATAATTTTATTATACATACACCGTTTGCATTTTAGAAGTTGACTAAAAGAAATGAAAATTAGTTTTTTTTTTCTTTCTTATAAGTGCATCCGAAGTAGAAAATTGTACAATTTAAATGTTTTTATTTATAAAAAAATCTCATCATTTCAATTTTTTATCATATACCAATCATCACTCGTTTCGTTCTTTACAAAGTAAGACTATTTTACACGTTTCAAACATTTTAATATATATTTTTTAATATACATATGCTCACAAACTAATAATTTGAAATAGGTATGAACATTTGGGTATCCGTTTGGGTTCGCGTTTGGGTTCGGGTCTGATATTTTTGGATTTCAGATTTTTGATTTTATTAATTTAGGACTTATTCGGGTATTTCTATATTTTGGGTCGAGTTCAGTTCGAGTATACATTGGGGTAAATCTATATAAAAAAATTTAAATAAGTAATGATTTAGTAAAAATAAGTTTGAAAAGACCTAAATTTAATAAAAATATTTCATGCACTCATTCGATTTTTAATTCGGTTTTGGTTCGGATTCGGTTTTTTTAGATATATAAATATAGGATGCATTCGGATATTTTGTCGGTTCAAGTTTCACATCATGTTTTATTCCCCGGCCTAATTTGAAACTGAGATCATGTTTATGTTTTTGCAGAATACATATAACAAGGAGAGACAAATGATACCATATAAAGAGATACAGGTAGCTCCATCAATTATACTAATGGCGGACAAAGCATGGTTCTATGGCTGTAGCTTCATCAGCATCCAAGACACAATCGCTGATTTAGTTGGCCGCCACTACTTTCAAAACTGTTACATCAAAGGATCCATTGATTTCATTTGGGGAGGAGGCCAATCTATATACCAAGTAAATCTCATAAACATATAATAATTTGTAACCATGTCGTGGTAGGCTAGTGGTATTTGACCGGGACCTCATAGCGTAAACTCGCAAAGGTTCCAGATTTGAGGTCTCCTAGAAACTTTAAGTAATATTTCTAGTCCAAGTGGATACTGGTTTATGCACAGTGGTTTACATTGTCCAACAGCTTTTCACATGTTTCTGAGATTAGTCCTTAGTCGGATGGTAAGAACTCGGATTATCAGGGTTTGTCCATAACGACAAAAAACCCTAAATGATTTTTATCTGTATGCAGAATTGTGTAATCTACGTTAAAGGAGTGACATCAAAGAAACTGGTGAATGAAATGGAAGTTTTACCAGGATTCATAACAGCACAAGGAAGAGAAAGTGAAGAAGACACAAGTGGATTTGTGTTCAACAATTGTCTAATTGAAGGAGATGGTAAAGCATACTTAGGAAGAGCTTATCGAAGCTATTCAAGAGTTATCTTTTATGAAACCAACATGACTAATGTTATTGTTCCTCAAGGTTGGGAGGCTTGGTTATATAAAGGCCATGAGTAAGTATAATGCTTCCTCTCTACTACACTTCTAATGCAAGCATTTGTTACATATATGTTATAAAGATAGCTTTGAAGTAATTACATGAAATTTTCAGGGATAAATTTACATATGTGGAAGTAAATTGCAAAGGAGAAGGAGCAAATAAGAAAGAAAGAGTTGAATGGGAGAAGAATCTCTCTACTACAGATATTGATAAACTTATTGTACCTAAAACTTTCATTGATGAAGATGGTTGGTTGGCTAAACTTCCTTCTTCTCTTGTCTCTTTGTATTCACCCACTTTTATTTCTTGAAACAATCCATAATTTTGTAATTCTTTGTTTCTTAAAATCTATAGTAGGAGGAATAGAAATTTATATGTATAATATTTTACTTTGAGACAACGAAATAATACTTACTTTCATTTTGTATACAGAAATACGATTATTACATTCAAACAAATCACAAAACCTATACTATTTTGGTTTGTTGTATCACATTCATATTCATCCACTTTAGGCTTCACCATTATTAGTACTTACATGAAGGATGCTATATTTATACAATGATTACAGTATCCATTTAGCCTTTGATCGCTTTGTAGCATCTGAGGCTGCACAATGGAAGATTTGACTCTGAATCTCTGTATTTGTATGGATTCGTACATTCTGGACCAGCACATCTCTCTCGTGGTGGAGGATAACTGCTTCATTAGCAACACAAACCATGTCAAAGTCGAGTTATACCTGCTTAGCTTAACTAGAAATGAAGCAATGAATCTTTGCTTCAAAGCTATTCAAACCATACCTGTGAGGTGTAGAGTTGAATATAGTAGGTAAACCAAGTTCTTCTGGGAAGGTTACGATGGTTCCTGAAGGACCCATCACCCACTTTACAGTGTCTGATCTACGCGCAATTGAGTCTGCAGCTTTCTCCTAAGTTAATTAGATTGCAAACAACCATAAGATTGATAGAGATCACATAAGATGCGTTTAATTAAGAAGCAGATGATGGTTATACAGTCATAAACCAGTTGAGAATAGACACTATTGCAGTCTTTATATACCTTGGCTTTCTCTTCTTGGCGTTTCTTTATCTTATCTTCTTTCTTTTTTCTGCTAGAGTCTTGGCCCAGAATCTTCCTGATTGCCTCAGCCTATCAATGCGAGAAAGATTATGCAAGCTGCTTTAACCACATGCCCGTTATATATTTCATTCAGCAGAAAAAGAAAAAGAGAACCAAACCTCTGACTCTCGAGCTGCCTTTTCCACTTGCATTTTACGTCTCTGGGCAGCCTCAGCTTTCTTTAGTTGCTGATCAACTTCTACTCCATTTTCTTTTCGCTCTGTAAAAACAAAACAAAGAGAAGCTTTCAAGTTGCTGATCAATTTATAAGAACCTCGACTGGAACATAGATCGAGCAACTACATAGGTCTGTGAGCCAAAGTCAGAGAAGCCAGGCCCCGCAATTAAGTAAACAATCTATTGCAAGCTCAAGATTGCATGTACACAATGAAAACGAGCTTTATGTGATTGCCTCTATTACTGATCACGTAAAGAAAAGTTAAGATGTTCATTAATCTCACTTCTAGGTGGAGCCGGAGGTAGGCCACTTGGAAACTCAATGTGGTTTCCATTATGTCCAGAACGTCTACGAGTAGTCACAGTCATTTCTGTCTTAATATTACTCTGACCTTCTTCAGCTGCTCGTCTACTAGTTCTCACGCTTTTATTTTCTGGCTCAACATCTGAAACAGCCTCTTCTTCTTCCTCATCATCGTCCTTGATATAGTCGGCATCGTCAAATGCTTTTCCCGTCTTGTCCTTCTTGCCTGACTTCTCTGATGTTCCTACACCACGTGGGAATTCTACATTTTGTTTCATTACCTTGGAAAGCATTTTATGTTTTCTGGTCCATTCTTCCTCATCATTAATATCTTCTTCCACGGCCACAACTTTAGCCATTTTCATCCTTTTAAGAAATTGAATTTCTTCGTCATCATCTTCAAGGCTATCGAGCTCCTCATCCAGAACACGTCGTTTAGAAATCCGATTGCTTTTACGAATTGGATACGTACTTGTTTTGCTATCCCGAGTATCATTACATGAATCAGTTTTGCTTGCGGTATCCAACGGTGTACCTCTTTGTTTACTGGATCTCTCGTTTGAAATTTCCTGCTAAGTAAACGGTCACAGAAGATAACAACAAATTACAAATCTACAAGTCGAAGTTTATCAGAAAATTTCAGGCAATAACCAGCACATACTCCAGTAAGAATTGAGAAATATTTTCAACATTTGAGTAAAATTTAACTACCTGATTAGTCTGACTAACCCCCACAGCATCATCTGATGCATGGGAAGACTTTGTCGAGCAGAACCCAATATCAGAAGCACCATCGGATGCAGATATTGCATTTATAGTTTTTGAGGAGCCACCAACTATGAGTTTAAACTTCTTGATGGTACTCTCATCAGAGCTAACTCGACGCTCTGTTGTGTCACTCAAGTCTCTCCTCTTGGTAGGGACAAGAAACCCTTCAGTAGATGCAGTGCTGTGGCCTCCACCTTGCCTCACTTGATTACTTCCTTGAAACGAACCATTTGTTGAGCCTTCATCAGACTCCACTGCTTCCCTCTCTTCTAGCGTATTCTCATTCTACAACCACAAAGCCAATTTCTCACATAACAGTTACCACAACTCATTCATATCTTATCAGTAGACACATGAACATCCACGGTATGAGGGATCAGAAATTTTTACACAATGATCTAAAGTTTTGTTGATTTTCATATGAAGATTAAAGAACAGAAAGTTTTCCACCCGTATAATAAAAGTGATTGTTTTACACATATTCTAAAGAAGTGTGAAGACAATAACAATACAGATGTTTGCATTGCCAAAGTTTCAATGCTCAGGTTTCTTACATTGTCAGCAATTGGTGTAGATGGCAGGGACGAAGCATCCTGTAACTGTCGTTCATTCCAAGGCCGACGCAGTGTGGTGCTTCTCTTCTTCCTTGTTGCACTGCTCGTATTACTAAACCCTATGCCTCCAAGACTCTCCATGATTTATTTTTTGCTTGACTCAAAAATCAAAGCTTCACATACTGAAGTTCCTAAAGATATAATCTGCCGCATCAGATGAAGAAATACAAATATCTATAACAGGCAAATAAGAGAAGAGCTTACGCAGCTAATCAGATTTCCGAGTAATAGTGTTTTCAGTTTTTCACAATGCTCTCAAGAGTTTTCAGTTGTTTCAATTTCACTGATCCCTGGTAAAAGATATTGTCTTTACATAAGGAATATGTGCCAAATAATCAATAAGTCCTCAACAGAAAAACTAGTACTTTGTATTGCAATTAGACTATCTCTTAGATTATCAGAGGATTCTTCTGAAACATTGCACAAAGATGCATATCAAGTACACCTTGCCATACGTCCAAGACATCTAACTATGTTAGCAAATTGACTAAAACGATCCTTCACATAGAAGGAATTTATTAAAAAAAACCATAAGAGCTGATTCAGAAAGTTCTGAAAGCTAGATTTATAACAATAACATAAGCCAAGAGGTTAAGCTCTTTGATATATAATGAAGAATTTCAAGAACGGATTAACTGTATTTTTGTGTATAGTTCACAATCACATATCAACAATTCACAACAGGATTAAGAAAAGAAATCAGACAGAGTAACTCTAGCAAAGCCTGTAGATTATATTGGATTCAAGAACATGGTCTAGAGTCTGAAAATCTAAGAGAACTAGTCAATTTAGTGAGGTTCCATGATCTGGACTTGGAATTTTTTACCAATTTTGTCAATTCGATTAAAACAATTTCAGAAAACAAAAACTAAGTAATCGATTGAACAACTAAATTTACCTGATAGTTTTCCGGATCGGCAATCTGTTAGATTCCAAGAATGAGAATCTGAATTAGGGTTTATGGTTTTTTGGAGTTGAGGAAGAATTTTGTGGAGGTACCTGCTGGGTCACTGTAATCACTCTTCTTCGTTCTGAATCGTAAAGAAACAAAGGGCGTATGTTAGACTAGTCTACACGGACTTTGTTAACTTTAGCATCCACTGACTGGCTTTGCCGCCAAACAAGAAAAGCCTCGTGTCTCTGTCAGAGTATTTCACTATATTAATGTCTCTATAAATTAATACAATATTTTTGTTATAAATATATTTGGTCCAAAACAAGCATAATGGATAATATATATAAATACAATATATCTGTTCTTTTTTTTTACCACAAACCTGAAACTTGTTAATAGCAGAACTATCGCAGTGAAGTAGCACACGGAGACATTTTTCCATAAGCTTGATTCCTTGTTCACAACTCATATCTGCACGAAGAATTGGCTTAGCCAGATGGTTTCCAAATCCTCCAAGGATGAGAGAGTTCCACAGAGGGTTAAACTTGTGATTATACATCACACTGGTCAGATAGTTATGAATCTCTTTCGGACCCAAAGAATTGCCATCACCCCACATGTTATCATTCAGGCTCTGTATCAATGAGAAGATTACAAAAAAACAAACATTGGATCAAAAGGATTCTTACATGAGTTCATCAAGATAACGAAGAATCTCCAGAAAGTCACCAATTAGAGGCAAACATAGTAAGATCAAAGAAGATTTCAGATTGATCCGATCGACTTACAGTCATCTTTTCAAAAAGGGATTAGGTTCTTTGTTCGCTGCTTCACTAAAAAGACTTTGATGTCGAAGAAAAATTGCAACAAATGTTAGCTAACGAAACAAAGAAAACTTAGGGAAATTTCAAAAAGAAAACGAAAGCTTAACACAATGCCTTATATAAGAAAATAGAGAAGCGGAGCCTAAAATAATAAGGAAATAGGAGTATCTCTAAGAATTATTTGGGGTCGTGTATTAATTAATGTGTTAAGGTCATTATCTAAGAAGTCAAGACTTATATAGTCATTTTGGTATAAAGTAATTGTCTGTGGTATAAATGTTATGAAAAAATTAATTGTGGATACATTGTGTAATTTCTAATTTGATGAAGGGTCGAATTAGAAATTATTTCTATATAAATAGAAAGGTTATGGTCCCATAACAACCCTAATCAGAAATTCAAAAACTCTCTACATCCCATCAATAGAGACCTCATGCTATTCAGGGTTCGTTGTGGAATAGTCATATTTCCTAAAGTTCAGATCATAAGCTATGAATCCCAAAGGTACGCTTCCGCTTACGTTTATATTAATCAGGAACTCGCATGTTTAGGTTTATGGAATAAATTAATTCTATCAATTGGTATCACAGCACCATGTTCAGATTCTGTTTGATAATCAAGTTTATTATCATGAAATTCAGATTTATTTATTTACTGAAAATTTAGATTGTTGAATCTGAATTTTTTCAAAAGGTTTATGATAATAAGGCTATTTTTATTAATAAATTCGGATCTATTATTCGGTAAAAATTCAGATTGTTGAATCTGATTTTTCATTCATGTTTAAATATAAATCTGAATTCTGGAATCTGTGATTAAAATTATTTTTCAAAATTATGGAATTTTTTTTTCAAAAAATTTTTGAACATTTTTTTCGATCTGTTCATAAGCTGGCGGCTGTGTTTCTTTTGATCGATTATTAACCTAGGTTTCTCAAAAGTTGAAGAACTGAGCCTATTTTTTTAATTAATTTTTTTTGGGGTTAGGCCCAATTAAATTAAAAAAAAAAAGAGAGATTGGGCCACGAGACCGTGCAGATCTGCGATTTAAAGTTGTGTCGCGGAGGGATTCGAACCCGAGTTCTGTGACTCGGTCTGCATTATTCTTTCCCTTCTTCAACCATTAGGCTACAGATAAATACTTGAACAAAATTTTCAGAAACTTTTTAATATATGGCTGTGCAAGATGTTACCAAAGTAACCTCTCTTGTGGATATTTTTTCATGAATAATATTAAATGTTATATGTATATATATATTCATGCGAATATTAACTCGACCCAAAAGTAGGTTTGTATTTGGCCGGATTATATACATACATGCGATGATAAACATGTGACAATTATTAGTAATAAACATGTGAATGATAAATCGGTCCAAAGAAAGGTTTATCATTTACCATGCATTATTGTCAATGTTTGATTATTACAACAAGAGTATCGCTAGCAGTTAATATTATTGTCCAAAGACTTGATATTAATGTAGCACTTGGTATCTTATGATGGATTGTATAATCGTTTATTCTTTATTATTGATTAATTGTGAGTAACTAATAAAAGATTGTTCTCTTTCAGTACAAACTTAGGTTCGATTCAAAGTTAAGATTGTGCTTGGGTGTATGGATCTTGACATTGCGCTAAGGATGGAACAACCTACTTCTCCTACAGATACCCGCACTGCTGAGTATAAGGCGGTTTATGAGAAATGGGAACGTTCTAGTCGCATTGGTTTAATGATCATTTTGGACACCATTCCAGAAACCTTTAGAGGTGATGAGGAGATCAATGATCTCAAACAGTTTCTTACTGAGATGGACTTACGATTTGCAAGTAGCAATAAAGCAGAAATAAGTACGCTTTTGTATCACTTTAGTACCATGAGATATCACGGCAAAGGAAACATAAGGGAGTACATTTTGGAAATGTCCAACCTTGTTTCAAAACTCAAGACTCTTAAGACTGAGCTTCCGAAAGAAGTGCTCATATTTTTTGTCTTGAACTCCCTTCCTCCTCAATTCAATCAATTGAAATCCAATTACAACACACAGAAGGAGAAATGGTCTCTTAATGAACTCATTTCATATTGTGTGCAAGAGGAGGATAGGATGAAACAAGAAAGGTCTGGAAGTGCTCATATGGTTAACACCTCTAAGGGTCACAACAAAAGAAAGGAAATTGAGGTTGTTAAGAATGAGGCTGCTAAAGGTCCAACTCAAAGGAAGCAGCTTACGGTTGAACATACATGCTTCTTTTGTAGGAAAGTTGGACATATGAAGAAGGACTGCCAAAAGTACCACGCATGGCGTGTAAAGAAAGGTAGTTTCCTTGCTATGGTCTGTTCTGAAGTGAACTTAGTTGAAGGACCCAGAAACACTTGGTGGTTAGATTCAGCTGCAACTACTAACATCAATGTTTCATTGCAAGGTTGCCTGAGCTACTGAAAACCAACTGATGCTGAAAGATGCATTCATGTGGCTAATGGATTTCCGGTGGATGTGGAGGCAATAGCGCATTTTAGATTGTTTTTTAGTACTGGTTGTTTTTTTGGATTTGAAAGATACTTTTGTTGCACCGTCATTTAGACGAAATTTGGTTTCGGTTCCTTATTTAGACAAATCTGGTTATTCTTGTCTAACTTAGCATGGAAAAGCTACTTTGTCTTTAAGTTCAGTTTTAATTGGAACCGGTACACTTATAGATAATCACAATCTTTATATGCTTGACACCGTAGCTTCCCATGATGAAAGCTTAAGTGTTGAATCAAGGGGTACTAAACGAAAATTCAAAAATGCAAGTTCAGGAACTCCGTGGCACAAACGTTTGGGGCACATTTCTAGAAATAGAATTGAGCGACTTATGTCAGATGGTATATTGAGTTATGTTGACTTCACAAACTGTGATGTATGTGTGGACTGCATTAAAGGAAAACAGACTAAACATAAGAGATTGGGTGCATATAGAGCTCAAGAAGTCATTGAGTTGATACATACAGATATTTGTGGACCTTTCCCTACGGCGTCTTGGAACGGTCAACAATACTTTATATCTTTCATATATGATTACTCTCGATATGCATACTTGTTTCTTATTCATGAGAAATCAGAGTCTTTGGACGTGTTCAAGAAGTTTAAGGCTGAAGTTGAGAACCAACTTGAGCGAAGGATAAAGTCTATCAGATCTGATCGTGGAGGTGAATACTACGGTCGGTATGACGGTTCAGGTGAACAACGTCCAGGATCGTTTTCCAGATACTTAGAGGAGTGCGGAATTGTCCCACAATATACCATGCCTGGGTCTCCCAGTATGAATGGTGTATCAGAAAGACGCAACCGAAATCTTAAGAACATGGTAAGGAGTATGATCAACCATTCCACCTTACCTGAATCACTCTGGGGAGAGGCACTAAAGACTGCAGCTTACATTCTTAATCGGGTACCAACTAAGGCAACTGTGAAAACACCTTATGAGCTTTGGACTGGCAGAAAACCTAGTCTGAAGCATTTTCACATTTGGGGATGTCCAGCTGAGGCTAGGCCTTATAGGCCATATAAAAAGAAACTGGACTCCAGAACTATGAGCAGTTACTTTATTGGTTATTCTGAGCGATCTCGAGGTTACAAATTTTATGATCCCACACAAAAGAACATTTTTGAGACGGGAACAGCTACGTTCCTTGAAGATATTGAATTTGGGGGAAGAAATGAAGTTAGAGATGTCATCTTTGAGGAAGAATTGGATTCAGTTCCTAAACCGATTCATATAGTTGCTTTTGATCAAGCAAATTTGGAACCTCAAATTGACACTGAAGCTCTTCCTCCAAATCAAGATGACAATGGAAGTCAAATTCAAAATCCTCAAGAACTAGTGCATCAGGAACAAGTGCCTTTGCGGCGATCCACTAGAGAAAGAAGAAGTGCTATTCCAGATGATTATATAGTATTTCTTATGGAACAAGAGGAAAATTAAACTCATTTGGAAGATGATCCTATCAACTTCTGTGAGGCAACAGGTAGTTCCAATTCAGATAAGTGGGTCAAAGCTTCTAAGGAAGAGTATCAGTCAATGCTAAACAATAAAGTTTGGGATGTTGTCCAATCACTAGAAGGAAAGAAAGCCATTTGTTGCAAATGGATATTTAAAACCAAAATGGACTCAAATGGTAATGTGGAGAGGTATAAGGGTCGTCTAGTAGCTAAAGGCTATACTTAGAAAGAAGGGATTGACTATAAAGAAAACTTTTCTCCAGTTTCATTAAAGAATTCTTTTAGGACAATCATGGCCCTTGTTGCACAATATGATTTAGAGATTCATCAGATGGATGTCAAGACATCGTTTCTCAATGGAAACATTGATGAGACAATTTATATGGAGCAACCAGAAAACTTTGTATTAGGTGATTCAAAGAAGATGGTATGCAAGTTAAATAAATCCATTTATGGGCTAAAACAAGCTTCTCGTCAATGGTACCACAAGTTTCATGAGGTAATCACCTCCTTTGGGTTTTAGGTGAAATTTGTTGAAGATTGTGTGTATCAAAACTTCAGTGGGAGTAAGTGCATTTTCCTGGTATTGTATGTTGATGACATACTACTAGTCACTAACGATATAGGCATGTTGCATGAAACCAAGAAATTTCTTAAGGAAAAATTTGAGATGAAAGATTTTGGTGAAGAATCTTTTGTATTAGGAATCCAGATTCACCGAGATCAAACTCGAGGAATTCTTGGATTGTCACAAAAAGCCTATATCGATAAAGTACTAAAGAGATTTGGCATGTAGGATTGCAAACCAGGTGGTACCCCTGTCGCTAAAGGAGACAAATTTTGTCTCAATCAGTGCCCTAAAGGAAAATTGGAAATTCAGGAGATGCAAAAGATTCTTCATGCGTCGGTTGTAGGGAGTTTAATGTATGCTCAAGTTTGTACGCGTCCGGATTTAGCGTACATTATTATAGTTTTGGGCAGATACTTAAGTAATCCAGGTTTGGACCATTGGAAAGCAGCCAAAAGGGTCATAAGGTACCTGTAGAGAACAAAGGACTACATGCTCACGTATCGGAGATCAGATAATTTGGAGATCATTGGGTATTCTGATTTCGATTTTGTTGGATGTCAAGATAGTAGAAAGTCCACTTCAGGCTATGTTTTTATGTTGGCTGGTGGAGCTATTGCTTGGTGTAGTGCGAAACAATCGCTCGTAGCTTCCTCCACAATGGCAGCAAAATTTGTAGCAATATTTGAGGCATCTAATCAGGGAATTTGGTTGAGGAATTTTGTGACTAGGCTGCAAATTCTTGAAGGAATTGAAAGACCACTTAAGTTATATTGTGACAATAAATCAGCGGTTTTGTACTCCAACAAAAATAGGAGCGCAACAAAGTCCAAGTTTATCGAGATTAAGTTTCTCATTGTTCAGGAGAGGGTACAAAGTGGAGAGATTTCTATACAACACTTAGGGACAAACTCCATGATAGCAGATCCTCTTACAAAAGGTATTCCACCAAAGTTCTTTCATGAGCACACTGCTTGAATGGGTGTTTCAGCATTTGAGGATCATTTGGTTTAGTGGGAGTTTTTCATTTGGTTTTAGGTTCTATGTTTTGGTTATGTTTTTGCACATTTTCTGATCAAAATAAAGTTTTTCAGTTTACATTCTTTGTACAATAAAGTTTAAGGATCTCAATAAAGTAGGACCAGTTGAAAATCGACATATACCGATCACCTATCATGTGATTTTCATGCCACACTTTTCATAATTGATCTATGTCATTTGGCTATATTGATTTCAGTGACCATGGAAGGTTTAATTATTTTTTATTATAACGAAGACCGCTATGATCCTATGTTTTTATAGTCAATGGACGAGATTGTTTATGCCTGCTATATAATGACAATTTTGAGCTCATAAAGTCTATCACATTTTCAGATTACATATGTGACCCAGTGGGAGCTTGTAAGAATTATTTGGGGTCACACATGTATTATCTAATGTGTTAGGGTCATTATCTAAGAAGTCAAAACTTATGTGGTCATTTTGGTATAAAGTAATTAACTGGGGCATAAGTGTTATGAAAAAATTAATTGTGGATACATTGTGTTATTTCTATATAAATAGAAAGGTTATGGTCCTCATAACTACCCTAATCAGAAATTCAGAAACTCTCTGCATTCCATCAACAGAGACCTCAGACTATTCAGGGTTCGTTGTGGAAGAGCCATATTCCCTAAAGTTCAGATCATAAGCTATGGATCCCAAAAGTACGCTTCCGCTTACGTTTATATTAATAAAAACTTACATGTTTAGGTTTATGGGATAAATTAATTCTATCAGCATCCTCACATATTCTCTTCTTGCTTCACGTGCAAGTCACAATTTGAACTCAATTATTTTTAACACTATCCGTTAGAATCTAGTACTAGCATAAATTAATTGAGAATTATAACAGTTGAAGTGAAAGCTCAGAGCTGAATGCAGTCAGCTGCAACTATCACTCAGACATATAAACGATCCCTCAAAGGAATGTCTCGTAGTTAGTGTATATTTAATTTAGATGATTCTGAAAAAGTCAGATTCGAGTATTAAATTTTAGGTTTGGGTCAGGTTGAGATATTAAATTTTGGTTTGGGTTTGGACCGAGTTCGGGTATCCGAATTTTTCAATCATGACTGAGTATGGCATCTTAGTAGGATCTCTTTCTTGGTTCTTTTCCATGTTCCATTACCAATCGATGACAAATGAATTGTACGATCCGTGACAATTTTGCGTTCTGGTGAATTTGATTATTATTCCCTAATTTTCTTCTCGTTTAATAATTAGACAAAATGATTCCCTAATTTTGATATATCATCAAGTTCACTACAAATGTCCTGACAATTAATGGTCTTTTTCTTAAAAAAGAATAACCCAATGTGGTCTCCCTCGAGGACTAAATGAAGCAAACAAATTGGGTTAATGTAAATTATTAGGCATATAGAACTGGCAAATTCTCTGACGTGGCACAATAAGCAATTTAATCCAAATAAACTGATTACTTCGCGGAAATTTTACTCATTGATCCAATTTGACCCAAATTTGACTTTAGAACGGAAAAACAAAACTTAAATTTGACTGTTCAGTTTCAACGTTAAGCCCGGTGAAAGACTTAGAGTTGCGCTGAAAAGGTGAGGGTTTTTTATTTTTGTTTGAAATGGGTTATGCACTGGAAGTTGTTAACAATGGAGAAGAGAATTCCTAAGAAGCGAATACGGGATTACTGTGACGATACGCTTTACATCGACATAGAGGGAGGCAATGAAACGTCAGAAATGAGGGCAATCGGGCTTCGAAAAAGACACTAAAGAGAAACGAGGAGAAGAAAAAATGCGAAATTGATGAGTGTATCTGCGTTGAGGCTGGTCTGGCGAATGAGAAGATGAGAGACTCTGATGAGAATAGGAATTACACAGCCCTAGTTATGTACGAACTTAAGGGCGTAAAGCGAAACAGGACTCGGAAAAGGGATACGGAAGAAGGCCAGAAAATGGAATCCATTCCCATGTGTCAGCTAAGTCGGAAAAGAAGTTGAGGGTTAGTGATTGTAGAACCTATAAACTCGAATGAAAGTTAAAGCAAAAAAAAAGAAAGCAAAAAATCGATTATAAGAAGAGCCAAAAATTAAACTTATAAACAATTTCAAATAATAAAATGTAACAATTCACATAGCTGAGACAAGTCTCGTTACCTTAATTCAGTAAACACCCAGAGTGTACTTGGTTGATTGCGTTTTTGAGTCCCAGAATAGAATTGTGTGATGAGACTGTTGATGGTACACTAATCCACGGAATATGTGAACTCTAACGTCTACTCTACACTCTCAGACTTGACAAACTAGAAGAATTGTTGCAGTGAATTTTTTCTTCTCAACAACGTTCTTCGAAGAATGAGTCTTCGACTCTGTTTTATGACTTTGTTTTATAGACTAGGAAGACTTGGAGAGAAAGTATATCAAACGTGAGAATAGAGAGTCAATGTGAGAGAAGAAGACGTCAACGTCTTCAACATCGTCAACTACGTGATTCCTCAATTTTAGTTTAGTTTAGGACTTAATCTTATCCTATAAGATTTAACTTCTTAACCAATTAAGACTTAAGTTAATTTGGCTTTATAAAGCCTAAACTTTTTCTTTTTGGACCAAAACCCACTTTCTCCAATTCATCATATTTCTCATTCGCTCTTTACCAACTAATTTAAGTCTAATATTTGGGTCATATTACCAAAGTACTAAACCTTAAAATTATTGGTCCAACAATCTCCCACATGAATAGAAATGACTCTCTAAACATATGACTTAACGAACTTGATAAACTCTACTGACTAGACTTATTCTATAGACTAGACTGACTGACGGACTTTCGAGAGTGTACACGAAAATGTGTTGTGTTTGAGTAAGTACCATTTTTCAGCTTTGAACTACTCATTGTTAATATATGTCGGGTTTACTTGGCGTGGAGGGGAACATGATGTCTTGAACCACTCGGAAGTTTAGTGTAAACCTAGACAACAAATATAACCCAACTCACTTTCTAGTAGAACTAAGTTCTCTATTGTGTTCATTGTGGCCTTGAAATTTTTCTGGGATTTCATGAGTGAACTTGGAGAGTATAACCTTACCTTCACTCTCCTAGAAACAACCATTATTCCACACTCACTAGGTGATTTGCCAAACATTTTGATGTACAGAAATAACATGTAATACTTCATTTATCAACCAATTCTTGGACTCAAACCATTAAAATTTTGAACTTATCCTCAAATTTCTACATGTTGCACTGTTTATCATCTTAGGAACTAGGTAGAGTCTGAATGCTCACAGTGCGTTCTGAAGATATTATCTGATTTAGTTGTCCCGTTGAACCTATTTCTTGGGATCTCCAGTCATGTAGGTAGGGTTTCCACCAGATATCTTCTTAGGTCATATGCTATAAACCCATTCCTCTTGATGATTTTACTACTTGATCTCGAGAGAGTCCTTTAATAAAAGGATCGACTAGATTATCAGCTGGCCTTATGTAGTCGATTGTGATAACCCCACTTGAGATAATGTGTCTAATGGTTTTATGTCGTCTTCTAATATGACGAGATTTACCATTATAGAGATTATTTTGTGCTTGTGCTATAGCCGATTGACTATCACAGTGAATGCATAGTGATGACAGAAGTTTCTCCCACATCGGAATATCTTCCAAAGAAATTTGAAACCATTATACTTCTTCTACTGCTTTATCTAAAGCTATAAACTCTAACTCCATGGTGGATCGAGTTAACAGAGTTTGTTTGGAAGATTTTCAAGATACCGCTGCACCGCATAGAGTAAAGACGTATCCACTTGTGGATTTTGAGTTTTTGGAATCGGAAATCCAGTTAACGTCACTGGATCCTTCTAGTACTTGAGGTTCTCTTCCACAGTGCAACCCATGACATTTTGTATATTGTAGGTAATTCAGTACTCTAGTTATGGCTTTCGAGTGTTTATGTCCAGGATTGCTTGTGTAACGACTTAGTACATTTACTATATGTGCTATATCATGTTTAGTACAGTTAATTAAGTACATAAGACATCCTATTACACGTGCATACTTTAGCTGTGAAACTGTTTCACCTGAATTTTTGGTCAAATGAAGTTGAGATTCTACAAGGGTTTTCACAGTACCACTTGTATATTTATTGAATCTTTCAAAAAAAAATCAACATAATGTCTTTTTCTATCAGAAATTCGTGTGATTTTATATCCTAAGATGACATCATCAAGACCCATGTCTTTCAAGTCAAACTTCCTGTTGGCTAAGTTCTTAGTGGATTATGTTTTTATTGCTTCCAAGAATAAGCATGGCATCTACATATAAACAGAGCAATACATATGCATTTTTAGTTTGTTTAATGTAGATACATTTATCACACTCATTTATTTGAAACCATTTGACATCATCACATTGTCAAATTTTTCATGACATTGTTTTGGAGCTTGTTTAAGACCATACAATGACTTGACAAGTCGACAGACTTTGTGTTCTTGTCCTGGAACAACAAACCCTTCAGGTTGTTTTATGTAAATCTCCTCTTCTAATTCTCCGTTTAGAAAAGCAGTTTTTACATCCATTTAATGTTTCTCCAAGTCTTGTAATGCTGCAATTGATATCAGCATTCTGATGGAGGTTATTCTCGTTACCCGAGAATATGTATCGAACAAGTCCAAACCTTCTTTTTGTCTGAATCCTTGCACCATGATTCTAGCCTTGTACTCATCTATTGAGCCATCAATTTTCAGCTTTGTTTTGAAAATCCATCTGCATCCAAGTGCTTTAAACCCTTCAGAGAGATCGGTTAACTCATACATATATTTTGCATAATAGAGTCCATATCACTATTAACGGCTTCTTTCCAGGAGGAAGCGTATCGTTTAGGCATGACTTCATCGAAATTTCTTGGTTCATTTTCTACAAGAAAAACCATCAAAAAATCATCACTGTAAGATTTTTCCTAACGAGCTATTTTGCTACGTCTAGGTTCATCTTGTTGAACTTGTGAGTTAGACAGAGAAATTCCAGATGTACTAGACTCATGAATTGTGTCATCTCTTTCTTTACAAGTTCTTTTTGGATTCTGTTTATCCTTATATGGAAACACATGTTCGAAAAAGATGTATTTTTTTATTTCATTATCATGTTGACATGGATATCATGGATCTCTGATTTATAGTAACCAAGAATTTGTATGCAGAACTATTATGTGCCTATCCGAGGAAAACACAATCAACAGTTTTTGGTCCGGTTGTGACCTTTTTGGAAGTGGTACTGCCACTTTTGCTAAGCATCATCACATTTTGAGGTATTTATATGAAGGTGGTGGTCATTTCCAAAGCTCATAGAGAGTCTTCCCGGTGACTTTGTGAGGAATTTTATTGAGGATGTAATTTTTCTTTCAACAATTCCATTAGATTTTGGTGAATATGGAGCTGTTGTTCTTTGAACTTGGGGTGATATTTTTTAGTGAGTTTTGCTTGTGAACAGACTTCACATTTTTCTTTGCTAGTTTTGCTTTTTGGTATTAGGTTCAAGTTCATTAGTCTTTGGATAGACTTATAACTAACATGACCTAATCGTTTGTGCCAAATATCAAAAGACTCAACAAAATAAGCAAATTCGTTCTTATTCATTCAAACATTAAAAACTATATCAGAAGAAGTAGAAGCAACAACAACATTAGCAACAACATTATTATTTGTGACATTAGAGGTAGAAGCAGTAGAGGTAAAAGCAGCACCAGAGACATCTAAACCCTTACGAAGGACAGCTTGAACATACATCTTGAGTATTTCGTTCTTCTTGTATGCTTTTCCCATATACACCCCAAACTTTGTCAGAATCATTGTCCTTCCAATGTACTTGATTCTAAAGCCAGCATCAGACATCAAATTTGCAGAGATAAGGTTTTTCCTAATATCAGGGCAATGCCTCACATTCTTGAGGGTTACTTCTCGTCCGGAGGTGAACTTAAGTACCATAGAGCTTGTTCCCAGAACCTTAGACTTAGAGTTGTTCGCCATTTGCATCTTGGGATATGACGGACTTGGGGGTATAATTGCTGAACAACGCTCTATCAGTGCAGATGATGTGAGGCGTAAGTGTCATACCCCCATTCTCTTGGGTTGTTTTGCAGAACCATGTTACACCCAGTAATCACTGCGCAAAGATCCTCTTATGATATTCACATGGTCATTCTTTTTCCCGTTGTTCTTGAGCTTGCTATGATACTCATCAGATTTGTGGCCCAGTTTGCCACAACTGTGACACTTCCCTTTGAAATTTTTCTGCTCAGTGGGTTTACCCTGCTTCTTGAAACTCCTCGCGATAGGTTTCAGGGAAGACGTGGCAACAACTTTGCATTTTCCTCCTTTTACTGTGACCGACGGCTCCTCTCTTAAGTTTGCAGCCTTTTGACAATTTCTGCAAGACTCATCTTCTTTCTCTTATACTTCAAGTAGTTCTTGAAGTCATGCCAGCCTGATGGGAGCTTTTCAATGATCATGTTGACTATTAAGAGCTCACAGATTGACATGTCTTCAAATTCAACTTCCTCACATATCAGTTGAAATGCTTCCACCTGGTGCATTACCGATTTCAAAATCCACCATTGTGAAATTCAGAAACTTTGCCATAGTGTACTTCTGACAACCAACATCTTCAACCTTGTACTTCTTTTCCAGAGCCGTCCACAACGTCTTGGAAGTTTTGTAGTCACAGTAGACTTTGAAGAGCTTGTTCTCAATGTTGTTTAGGATCCAACCTTTACACAAATAGTCAGAATGCTTTCATGCTTCCACACTATTAAAAAACAATTTGTATGTGTACCAGGAGGAAGGTATAGCTGATCTTCTTTGAAAAACTTCTCGAGTTGGAGATTTATCTTAAAAATCATTTTCAGCTGTCATGATTTGAATCCTTGGCCATCAAATTTATCAGGCAGAGGTTCCATCGTTGGAGTCGTTTGAAGCACGTGTACTGGCACACTTACATTAGCCAATTATGCTGCATGATTATAACTTGTGACTGAAGGAAAATCATGTCTTAGCAAGTTCCAACGTGTCGTCTAATGAGACACATTGCCAACAAGTAAACCATCAATGGGTAAACCAGCAAAAGGTAGACTGGTATTCTCATGGACCAAATCTTCCATATGTGTGTCTTGAATCTGTCTTGGTGTCTCGTCATTGCTGGACATTTGAAAAAAGTATACACACTTTGATCAAAACAATATCACTTTTTAAATTAATTTAAAACAATACTAATATTGATTTGAGCACGGGTCAGTTTTAGTTCTTTTGATAACGTTTTTATCAAATAATCGAAACCAGCATTTGTGTCACAACATAAAACCAAAATTTGTTTAATTGATGCAAACAACAATCATAACCAATCAAAATTTAATCAACGTCAAGACGTTTTACTTGATCACGTGTTTGTCAAAAAAGTCAAAACCAAAAATTGAGAGATAAGTGTCTGCAACTTTATATGATGATTTCAATAGTAGTATATCAAAATCGAATATTTGATTACTTTGTTTTTAACACACAACGATAATCAAAATTGATGACATAAAACCAAGAACAATTTGCAGAAAATAATTTTGGGCAATTGTCGTTAATGGTTTCATTTCTTTAATGTTATTGATATGTCAGAGAACATGTATTTATTTGAGATTATAATTTAAAAATTAGCAATTTTGATCTTTAGATTGACTAACAAAATACTGATCCGTTACTTGATTATAAGATTATCAATTCTATTTTTATTAGTGAATCTTACAAATAGTCGGTAAAAATGAAGAGAACCTTACAAATCAAACGTTGACGTTTCGGGAAATAAATTAAACGATGTCGCTGTAGTTATAAATCAAACACAACGATGCCGTTTCATAATTAAACACAACGATGTAATTTTACAATTGTATGCGGTTTATATTCTGAAACATATCAAGTAAATTTAAAATTTAGTGAATTCAGTACAATATTTTGTGTTTTTAAGGAAAATAATCCATTTTAAAACTTAGTTTGGATGAAATATATTTATAAAATTTGTATATTTAAATTGGAATTATTATGATCGGGAATGGTTAAATCATGCCAAGCGTATTAAATCATATTTAATAGGATTTGTGTACTACTCTTCTCATTTGGTTCATGTTTTCAAAGTCAAGATCAACAATTTCGAATATCATTTGGAGCTCGTGATACCTTCGAAGGTCAAGAAGATGAAAATTCTTGCTTGAGCATTTCTTTTTTATGTTTGTAGTTGCTTATGTTGATTGTAGTTTATATGCAAGAGTTGTCTTCCATTGTAGTTTGATTTATTACTGTAAGACTAATTTACTGTGATTCTGTCTGTTTATCAATCGGTTTAAACATTTTCTCATGAACATAGTGGCTTAAAGGAGCTAAATCACTATCTGAGACCTTTTGGAAAATGTGAACTAAAGCTTCATTTGTAAAACATGAACTGAAACTGCAAAGTTAATCACTATCTCAATATCTTTTTTGTCCATTTTCCCTTTGTTAACACCACAAGTCTAAACATAAAATACGAAAACAATATTAAACGAAGAGAATGTTATGAAGAAACCACAGTACAAAGGTTTCTCCTTCAAAAGATCTGTTGCCTAGCTTCTTACCATGTGCCTTCAGCTCCAGCACTTGGGTTGTGGAATGACGAAAATTCCCAGTAAGTCTTCAATGCGTATGGCTGTGAGACTGTCACGCCTTCTTCCGTGATCTTTGCGATCTGCACAGTTTTTTCATGTTATCCGGTATTACATTCCAAACAAAGACCATCAACCAAATTTAGTGAAGTTCTAATGGTAACCAAAACTTGCTATTAGAGACAAACCTGAAGCTTGTTAATAGCAGATCGGTCACGGTAAAGAAGGACCCTCATACACTTCTCAAGCAGCTTGACACCTTCTTCAAAACTCATGTCTGCACGCCACTCATCACGAAGAATTGGCCTAGCCAGATGGTTTCCAAATCCCGTTGCCACATGGTCATCTTCAAAACTGACACCAATCATTGACACCTACAGAGAATAAATATATACAATTTAGTACATACATTCATAAGAATATTATATGCAAAAGGAAAGTGTGAGACGTACCATCCCGAGGTAGCTTTCCCCTTTTTTGACACCTCCAAGGATAAGAGTGTTCCACAGAGGGTTGAACTTGTTGCGACGATTATACATCACACGGGTCAAGTAGTTGTGAATCTCTTTCGGACCCAAAGAATTGCCATCATCCCACATGTTATCATTCAGGCTGTGTCAAAGTGATGGCTTGTGAGGCATGAGAATGGACTAGGAACGATATAAAATCAAACATTGGATCAATCGGATTCTTACATGAGTTCATCAAGATAACGGAGAATCTCCTGAAAGTCACTAATTTCTCCGCTGGCGCCCAAAAGAGAATGCTTTCCAATAGCTTTCATCCTTTCAATGTTTTTGTATCTAAGAGTGGATCCATATGAACCTGCAATTTCACAACAGTATGAAAGTGAGTTAAAGCAACAGTATCATTTTATGTTAAGAAGGAAAAAAATACGAAAATAGGCAAACAAAAGCATGAAGGATATGAAACTAATGGCACAAGAAATCAGATTCACTAAAATCAAGCACGCAGTTTCATCATGATTATTTCCGAGTCTCCCAAGCTGGCTAGAAAATTACAGTCACAGCTGAAAAACTGGAACAAAAGATACGAACCAAACTACAAATGCGGCTTAATAGACACTAACAGAACGAAAGTTACAAGGAGTATTAAGCTAGAACTCCAAACAACCTGATTGCTAACTGTTAATGGATGTATGTACGCACAAGAGCATATGTGAGACTAACTAGTACGTACTGAGAAAACAAAGTTGATGTCAATAAAAGTTTCTACACTTCATTCAGAATGCATACTTATCACTACAAATCCAATTTAGTTCAAATCAATACCAAGAGAAGGAAAAAAAAAACACAGTAAATAATAAATCGCATCACATATGAAAAATCTAAACATCCCGACCACAATTAAGAAAAATGCTAAGCAGACATGAAACCAAGACTAAATTCAATTACTCAACGAGAAAAGCGAGGAATTATAAGTGCAAATTACCCATAAGACATTGCAACGCGTAACATACCTCCCATATCGGATGCCATCAAGACACCATCTTTGTACTTGATAGCCACAATTGAAGTTCCAGTAACATATGGGTACCTAAACAAAAAATTCAATATAAACCCTAAAATTGAAAATCGATTCCCTAAACATCTCAAAATTCGAGAATCCCAAGAACAAGAAGGTGAGAGAGAGCTTACAATGTCCTTTGCGATTCTTCTTCTGCGTGCTTCACAGCATCTCCGTTCTCGATGGGAATAGTGAACTGTTACAAAAATAAGAAGAGAAATTCGAGTGAGCTTCTGCGATAATTCGAAAAAATAAAGAAGATAAATTCGAGTAAACTCGATGGATCGACTAACGGTCATCTTCGAAAAATTCGAGTAAGCTTCTGCGATAATTTTTGGTTTCTTCGCTACACTAAATGACTTCTGCGATCTGCGATTTCCTTCTGAACAAGAAACGAATATAAATTGGGTCCGACCGGGTAGTATACCGGTTCAACCCGATTCCAGACCTGAACCGAACACGTTAAAATATCATTTCTACCGGTTCAACCCGATTACAGACCTGACCCGAACCGAAATTCCAAATAACAAGTTTTTACCGATTTGACCCGAAATCACTTAAATATCATTAAGCCCCATCCAGTAAAATTCAAAACTGAAACCTCTGTCTCAGTCTTAATCTTTCACAATCGTCTTGCTCGTTCCCGTCGACTGTCTCCTCGCCGGAAAATCTCCGTATGGCTAGGTCACCGAGCAAACACGGCCGTGATCAAACTCAGGTAAACATTTGTACTTAATTCATCTTTGCATCGGGCTAAATTCTCTGTTGTGTTAAGAATTGGGAGAGAAAAAATCGAAACGATTAGTGCTTCTTATTTCATGGAGATTAATAGTAAAACGAGCTGTACTAAACTTGATGCTTATCTTTTTCATAGTATGTATAGGTTATGAATCAAATTAGATGCTTACTTGCATTGGGTTCGAATTTGTTTTCCAGGATTTCCAGGGATTTTTAAATGACTTGCAGGATTGGGAACTTTCATTGAAGGATAAAGACAAGAAGATCAAGCAGCAACCTACTACTTCAATAGAACAGGTTTGTTCTTTTGTATATTATATCTTGGGGAAATTCAGAAGTAGTCTCAATTGTAAAGTTGATGCCTTGCGTTGTGCCATTGTCTTACTATCTATCCCTTATGAGATACCTTGTTTTAAACTTTCAGAGTAGTGAGATATTCAGACCAAGTGGTTCAGGGCAATATGACTTTGTAAATAAGTATGGTGATTTGTCAAGTAGTTTCGTGGAAGGGGAAAGTCAATTGGATGCCAATTCAGAGAAGGAACAGGTAGTTCTCTTAAAGCTTTTTTTTTGCTTCTTCGAAACATGTGATATCCGCTTGATGTTGATCTCCTTCAAAATAAAGGGTAATGAATATTTCAAGAAGAAGAAATTCAATGAGGCAATCGATTGTTACTCTAGAAGCATTGCTTTATCACCAAATGCTGTGGCTTACGCCAATCGAGCAATGGCTTACCTTAAAATCAGAAGGTTAGCCCATTCTCTTTTTTATTGGTTTTTCTCACTCATGACTGACACTTGAGTGTCTACTTGTCTTCAGTCTACTGATAATCTCTAAGCGTTTTTCTGACTTTATGAATGTTTGTTTATCTAAGATATCAAGAGGCTGAGGTAGACTGCACAGAAGCCTTAAATCTTGACGATAGGTACATAAAAGCATATTCACGCCGAGCAACAGCAAGAAAAGAACTTGGCATGCTAAAAGAAGCCAAGGAAGGTATCCCACACACCCATATATTCATTCAATTATTTTAAGATACATATAATTTAATTATTACATGTTGCTGCATATATAATGTGATTAAATTAATCACAGATGCTGAGTTTGCTTTAAGATTAGAGCCTCAGAGCCAGGAACTGAAGAAGCAATATGCTGACATCAAATCTTTACTCGAGAAAGTAATATATCGATATGCTCCTTTGCTGTTTCTTTGCAAGATAAACTTTATATGAAAAAGGTATAATGTTTTAAATTCTGAGCAGGAAATCATTGAGAAAGCCACTGGAGCAATGCAAAGCACTGCGCAAGAATTGCTCAAAGCAGCAGGTTTAGATAAGAAAACAATAATTCCAGATACAGAAGTGAAATTGAAACCAGTGACCCCAGTGGCCAAAACAAACACTGATATGGTTCGCCCTGTTTCAAATAGCAAGGAAAGTTCAGGAAAAAAGCTCATAGAAAATGTACCACCTGAGGTATATATACCAAAGTATATTTTGTTTGATATATTGTAAGCTCAAAAATGCACATCTAATAGGTTGGAGTAGAATTAGTGTCACTAGTAAAGTTCTTTTGAAATTTTAACTCACGTAAATGATCTTGTTTTTGAATTACCCATATGGAAGTTTTGAGAGCTTGGGAGGAAGTTGTGATGCAAACATTTTTCCTTTTGTGGTATCTTCAGAATAAAAACAAAGAAAGTTCCAAGAAAACTTCAGCTATCAGGGAAAGTCTAGACAGCAAATTAGTGACAAGTAGAAGCCAAAGTCATGAGAAGGTGGTGCGGTCTCTTGATAGAAATGGTACTCAAACTTCTGGACAGGTGAGTGAGTATTGGCGATCTAAGTGGGGTTTGGTTAATGTCGTACAACAAAATCCACCCTGATACTTGTCCCTTTCTAATTTTACAGGGAAATCAGGTTTCTAAAAAGCTGGAACTTAAACCATCAGTGCAAGAGCTTGCTGCTCATGCTGCGTCACTTGCAATGGCTGAAACTTCTAAAAACATCAAAGCCCCAAGATCTGCTTACGAGTTTGAGAACTCTTGGCGGAGTTTTTCTGGCGACCTTGCATTACAAACCCAATTGTTGAAGGTTTATAATAACACCTGCAGAAACTAATTTATTCAAACCTCCAAATAACAGTGCCACTCATCAGGTTTGTGACTGTATCAGGTTATATCTCCAAGCTCTTTACCTCAGATTTTCAAGAACGCCTTAACTTCTCCAGTGCTGGTTGACATAATCAAATGTGTAGCCTCATTCTTTACGTAAGTAAATCGACCATTTTCATTCCGAGTTCACCAAAAACACTGGTAAAAGGTGGTGGTTATGGTTATTTTTTGCGCATTACAGTGAAGATATGGATTTGGCTGTTAAATACCTTGAAAACTTAACAAAGATTCCTAGATTCAACATGCTCATCATGTGCTTTACATCAACTGAGAAAAACGGTAATACCTTTATCACTTTGAAAATGTAACAATCTTTAATCTACGCATATGTGTATATATACAGATGTGATGTGATCCTTTTTTTATTTTGGGAGCAGAACTTCTAAAGATATGGGAAGATGTTTTCTGCAATGAAGCAACTCCAATGGAGTATGCAGAGGTTCTAGACAAATTAAGATTAAGATACTGTCTGAAACAGTAACATAGAAGACGGATCTCTTCCGTAGCATACATGGTGAACTTTGCAGACACAGTAAGCTATTTTTCAATGATCATGAACCACCAGACTACTGGTTCTAGTCTCGTTCAAATATCGAATGCTAAATTCGCCATGTTGCTTCAGGTTTCGATTTGGTTTAATTTGAAAACTATCAACTAATATAACTCTGAGAAAACTATCAACTAATATAACTCAAATATTGTCAACTTTCATTTCAACCTATGTTGCAATATATAGGGAAACCTACGTTGCAATATATAGGGGAGTTTCCTTTTGTGGAATTTAGAATCCAAATTTTGGAACTCAAATTAGAAACAATTGTGTTTTCTATTTTCATAGACGACATAAGAAAGACGAATCATATCCTTTAGAATCATATCTTCTACTTTAGTATATAAATAATGTAACAAAGTCTGCTCCTTGAACAGTAACTAATGGCAAGAATTTTGGTCCAATCGTATCGTTATCGTAATGGGGCCGTATTAGTTATCTTTGTTCTTATTCCGACAAGAATAATCAAGTTCTGTACATGGACAAGCTTTAGCCT
>JAKUCM010004827.1:0-14924 GCA_023374145.1 Lepidium sativum | reverse complement strand
TTAGTGTTTGCTGATTTCAACGTGAATTAAGCTCAATTTTATTATTATTATGAAAGTATTGAACTGCTTTAGTGGTTATAAGATAAATTTGAGGATTTGAGCTAAGGTTCATTGTATTTATAGGTTTTGCTTTTTGTAATTCATAGGTTATCTTATATGTACCAGAGCCAATAGATACATTCAAAATCTCACCAATGTTTACCAAAAACTAAAAATATCTAGATTTATTTGATATGTTGATATATTGTTTGTTTTACTTTTCTTTTTTTTAAACTATAAATATATATCTGTTTAAAGGTTGATGCAGTTTTATGGGCTTTGGAATCTCTACAGGCGCTTCAAATCACGGGGGTGAAGATATCAACGGACAATAGAGACGGTGCTGCAAATCTTTAATCATCCAGAGGAGTGACTAGCATTTCTACCACACCAAGAGGAGTACAGGAGGCTGGGTCTTGCTCTTTTTTGTGTTATCAATTTCATATGTACCACGTCTTCTGAATTATAAGACAGACGCCTTAGTTCGTTGGGTGAAGGCTCCACTAATTTTGATGTATCCCTTCAAGAGATTTTTGGTTAATAATATTGTTGATGTTGAAAAAAAAGAAAAAAAGTCATAAATTTATGTACATGTTCTATTTTACTTGCATCCTAGTTTCGTTAATACATTGATCACACTTCCAAACTTCGATTCTCCTACTTTTCTTAAATATATGTATCATATACACTGATCATCTCATAATGAAAGAGAAAGGAATCTTTACCAATATTATTGTCGAAATAAACATTCTACACATAGATAACTCAAAGAGAAAAGCAACAAAAATATAAAATAAAACCAACATTATATTAGACATGCAAAGATAATAATAAACAGGCAACACGTTGATTATACATGAGTATACGTACATATGTGTATACGTATTAATATCTCAAGGGTGTGAAGGTAATGGAGGCCATTTTCCGAATTTTGGATGGGGAATATATTTAGGAGGAAGAGGCGGAAACGTTGGTAGCGGTGGAAGTGGGGGACATGGCTTCTTTGGAATCACCACTGGTGGTACGTATACTGGTACAGGTGGAGGACACGGCTTCTTGGGAATCACAACCGGTGGTTTGTAAATTGGTGGATGCTCTATCTTTGGTGGCTTGTAGACTGGTACTGGTGGTGGATGCTCTATCTTTGGCGGCTTAGGAGGACAAGGCTTCTTCATCGATGGCTTGTGGATTGGTACCGGCGGTGGAAGGACTATCTTCGGTGGTTTAGGAGGACAAGGCTTCTTCATCGGTGGTTTGTGAACTGGCACCGGAGGTGGAAGAACTATCTTTGGTGGTTTAGGAGGACATGGCTTCTTCATCGGTGGTTTGTGAACTGGCACAGGAGGTGGAAGAACTATCTTTGGCGGTTTAGGAGGACATGGCTTCTTCATCGGTGGTTTATGGACTGGCACCGGAGGAGGGTGCACTACCTTTGGTGGTGGCTTGTGAACCGGAACCGGAGGTGGATGCTCGATCTTCGGTGGTTTAGGCGGACATGGTTTCTTAGGGATCGGTGGTGGCTTGTAAACCGGAACTGGAGGTGGGTGTTCTATCTTCGGTGGCTTAGGCGGGCATGGTTTCTTAGGCATCGGTGGTGGCTTGTAAACTGGAACTGGAGGTGGGTGCTCTACCTTTGGTGGTGGCTTGTAAACTGGAACTGGAGGTGGGTGTTCTACCTTTGGTGGTGGCTTGTAAACTGGAACCGGAGGTGGCTCTATCTTCGGCGGTTTAGGTGGACAAGGCTTCTTAGGAATTGGCGGTGGAAGCTCTACCTTTGGTGGTGGCTCGTAAACTGGGACAGGTGGTGGAACCTCTGCCTTTGGCGGTGGCTCGTAAACTGGAACAGGAGGTGGAACCTCTTCCTTAGGTGGGGGCTCGTAAACTGGAACCGGTGGTGGAACCTCTTCGGGAGGACTGTATTTAGGTGGACAAGGTATCTTGAATTTAGGAAAAGGTGGAAGTTCCAAAGGTGGAGGTAAAGGAAAATGATGATCAAATCCCTTAAAAGGAGGCAACTTAGGCATTGGCCAAAAGAATTTTGAAACACAAAGATCGGGTGAAATTTTGAGACTTTGTTTGAGACCCAAAACATGTTTATCACCGGATTTGGATAAATACACAATCTTGGTGGATTCAATGCCGTCATGAGCCGGACAAGGAGTTCCCACCGCGCTGTGAAGCTGAGCATAACAATCCTCCTTTAAAGCTCCATCATCGGAGACAATGTCATGAGGAATATTAAGACCAAACTTTCCTTTATCATCAATGTTTCCGGAACCCTTTGTAACAAAATGGCCTTTATTCGCCTTACACTCGATTGTCACTCGGAGTCCTAATCCCATTCACATCACACATATTAGTCAAACAATCACAGAATAAATGAACTACGCACATATTGTAAAAATCATTAACATGGTCATAAGTCGTCACCTGAGAATGCATGTGGGGTTTTGGTCTTGCTCTCAACGTTACCGACAACTTCTACGACCCGAGCAAGTGAGAGAGTAGCTGAAAGAAGAACCAGCATGAGAAGGAGGAGGCATGGAACCGAACCTCGACGTTCGGGTAAGATTCTCATTGGGATTCTCACCCTCTGAGATATCTGACACACTTCTCTTTCGTTTACTGAAACTAAAGAGTTTATAAGAAGAAAGGAACTCTATGACACATTAAGTGTTAGTGGAGGAAGGTGATACGATTATTGTGAGACTTCCACTCGTTTATATAATGCTCTTATCCAAAGATTTTTTGAGGATGGATCGTAATTATTAATTTCCTAATTAATCTTTGTTTTTTTAACCAACAATAATTGGATTTGGCGGGTTATTGAATCAATTAAGTAATGCCATATATGGTCCATATCTCATAGTTGTTATTTTCGTCTATAGATAGTACTTTATGAAAAGATTTCATGCAGAGTGGTTGAAACAATTTGACTTTTAAAAATCTCACAATACGACAACGCATTCAAATTATCTTTTACTTTCCCTCATCAACGTAATTGCACGAGACACATGCCTTCAACTTTTGCCACACGGAACCTTTTAATCCGCAAATATAGATCATTTTATTGTTATAGAGCTTGCATGTAACTTTTTTTTATATATCGCACACATGCTATGTATGATATTTTTTTTGTCAACTAGTCTACTGGTAGGTAGGGGTTTCGATTTCTGGTGTCTTGAGAATTTGTAAAATGACTACACCACTTGGCCACCTATTTTCGGTGAAAATGGATAATAATTAGAACGTATGAACGTTCCACCAACCAAAGAATTGAAGCGAAACACAATATGGTTACAAGAGAACTTAAATGTTTAACGGAAAAAACAGATACTCATGTCGGCTTGTAGTTCTTGTCAATTCCTTATTAATGTGTTTTTCCCCCAAAATTTGTATTACAATGCGAACACATCATGTTCTTCATTTTTTAATATAGATCTAATCAATATGCTAATGCAAATTATGTAACTAAACTTTTATGTGCGACATGCAACCAAATAACCATGATCCACCGTTTTAACCAACGTATAACCGTCTATGATAAACTAACGAAAGTGGTCATGCTTATTAGGGTTTGGTTAGATGGAAGAGTGAAGTTAATATGTATCGTCAACCTACTTCATCTTTGAAGTTATATTAGTAAGGTCCTTCAATTAAAGCAGCCAGCTCAAAAGCCTACTTCTATTTTCTTTTTGAGGAAATAAACATGATCTATACGTTTTATTCTTAATTTCGTTTCGTTCGAAATGATAAAGAAAGTTGAAAAAAAAAAGCTAGCAAGAATGCATAGCACTTTTACGAATTCGAATATTACAAGTAATCAATTATGATATTTTAGTCTACTATATTGATGCAAGTTACAAAATATGATACATTGATGGGTTGACACGAATTTAGTGTCATAACATCACATATATCCATAAGTCTCTTGTTTTGAAGTTTTTTTTTGTCAACGATAACTTGCATAAACTGTAGCCGGAAAAATCGTCAAAGATTATAAACCAGACACTCTACTTAACTTATCAAGAGGATTTGTTTTATAATTTAAGAATCTGGGAATAACTGATAACGAACAGGAAGAAAACTGGGACCAAAGCCTCCGAAACTCCTCGTGGTAAAGTATGAATGCCGGCCACTCCTCTAGATGTTGGATGATGAGGTAGACCGTCTCACAATCCGTCGAGATCTCTACTTCCTAGATTTGAAGTTTTTTAATCATAAAAATTTAATATTTTAATATAATATACTTTTCTAATTAATTTTTAACTATAAAAAATAAAATGAATCAATAATAGAAAACAACATATTTAAAAGATTCATCTTATAGATTTAAGAAACTTATATCTTTATTTTTTTATTTTTTTATTTTACTATTTTTAATAAACTCTTCTAAAAATCTCAATAGTCTAAGATCTTATTATTATAATTAAGATTAGTGATTGTGTGACTGTGTATTTAAGTTGGTGTTACAAACTTTAGAAATAAAAATCAAGGATTTGTTTTTAAATGGCCGATACATTGGTAAGTAATATATTAAAAATAAAAAATATATAATGGTGGTGATTGGCATAATAAAGTTCTACCTACTCATACAAGCTAATAAATACGATGGCTCTAGACAGTTGTACAATAAGAGGCTCAAGTTAATGTACTTTCACATAACTGTATACATGATCACCAATTAACTAAGGTCCATTTCATAAATCATACGTAAATATATATAAGAAAAATAAATCCTAACTTAAGTGGCAACATTAAATGTGGGTAGAAAATACAGTAGCTAAAACATAAAAAGGATATAATATTGTGGCAACCAAAGACATAGTCCCACATGGTATGAGTTTTGCGATATTATTTAGAAATTGTTAGGTGGGATGCGATTAATACGTGAACTGTATATGGTTCCACATTGATTGAATCCATTTACGTGAAAAAATATCATCCCGAGTATAATCCAGATCTGGATGTTGACATATTCTCTGAGTATATACAACTACTACTTCATGAATTTGACCAAGAGGTTTTTACTATTTCTAGAAGTTGAAACTATGGCTCATGTCCAAATTCGTACGGATGGTTTAAAAATGGAGTGAAACTGTGAACATAAAAGACTATGAACAATGGTGAATTTCTTAGGGGTTCTTATAAAAAAAAAAAAATAATAATAATTAAAAAATGGAACCAATCAGGGTTCGTCACGTGGCGAACCCATCTCTTGCTGTACCCATTTAAGAGACGGGTTCGCCACGTGGCGAATCCTGATTTGCTTTTTTTTCAATTTTTTTTTTTTTTTAAGAACCCTAAGGGCATCAGCATTGGGGGTTCTTAGAGGAAAAAAAAAATAAAAATTGCAAAACGCGGAGCCAATCACGGACTGCCACGTGGCGGCCCGGCTCTTAATTAAGAGCTTGTGAGACACGGGTTCGCCACGTGGCAGCTCGTGATTGGCTCCGCGTTTTAAATTTTTTTTTTTTTTTTTTCTATGAACCCAATGGAAATTCACCAATGATGCTCTAAGAAGAGTCAATATTGCTCATGCTCTAAATATCCGAATGAATGGTCTCATTTGATGGTTTCTGAATTGTCTCTGACAACTTTATCATGGATGCAATGAATTTGAGATCCGAATTATGGGCCAAGTGTGATGGGTTTAGTAGTTACGGCCCATTATGAATTGGGTTTAGTAGTTACGGCCCATTACGAATTGGGTTTAGTTACGGTCCATGAGAATGATGAGGGGTAATTTAGTCATTTTAGCAAGTCAACCAATACCAGACTTTTTTTAATGTGTCGATCAGGTTCTCGCATAAAGAAGTTACCTTTTTCACATTGCTGAGAAAATCAAAGACAGACGAAGCAAAAAGCGAAAAAGGGAAACATGAAGGCGACGGCGAAGAGTCCGATCCACGCGGTGTGGTCATGGATTAGGAGGCAACCTCCAAAGGTCAAGGCTTTTCTCGCTGTGGTCACTGGCATGGCTGCTTTGGTTCTCCTCAGATTCATTGTTCACGATCACGACAATCTCTTCGTTGCTGCTGAGGCTGTTCATTCCATCGGGATCTGTGTTCTCATCTACAAACTTATGAAGGAAAAGACCTGTGCCGGTACAATTCTATATATCTTGCTTACTTGTCTTTTCTTATATCATCCAATTTTAGGGTTTTCTTAACTCAGTTCTGCCCTCCAGCTTCTGATCACATAGATTCGTCTCTTATTACCAAAATTACTTATCAAAGTCACGACTTTTATGTTCGTGTCAATATCTCCGGGCTTTAGTCAGAATTACATTGATTTACGATTTGCTTCCGGTAGTAGATTTTAGTCGTAATTTGTAGAATCCTCATCATCTTTGTAATCAAGGAATTACTTAGCAATTTACGGTTTTGCGACGCATTCTATGATTCTTTTTCGTATTCATTACGCAGATCATACATCCGAAAGTCTATATCCTGTGCGTGTTTATATTACTTTGTGAATGATTTTGCAGGATTGTCACTGAAGTCTCAGGAGCTTACTGCGATATTTCTAGCTGTTAGGCTGTATTGCAGCTTTGTAATGGAATATGATATACATACCATTCTGGACTTGGCTACTTTGGGAACAACTCTCTGGGTTATATTTATGATTCGTTTTAAGTTAAAAGCTAGTTACATGGAAGACAAAGACAACTTTGCTCTCTATTATGTGGTTAGTCATTTGGTTTTGATCTTCATGTTGCCATCAATCAGTTAGTTATTGTTTGCTTCGCTGCATCAATGATCTGATTTATAATTTTTGCAGCTGGTGCCCTGTGTTGTGTTAGCTGTGTTGATCCACCCATCAACCTCTCATAACATATTAAACAGAATCTCTTGGGCATTATGTGTATACCTTGAAGCTGTTTCAGTGCTGCCCCAGCTGCGTGTGATGCAGAACACAAAGGTCACCATTTTCTTTCACAATGGCAAGCGCAGAACTGAACGAGAAACATTTGTTTTACTCTCTAATCCGCATCTATTTCGTTGTTACAGATTGTCGAACCATTCACAGCACATTATGTTTTTGCACTTGGAGTAGCAAGGTTCCTGAGCTGCGCCCACTGGGTTTTACAGGTTAGATATTACTTTTGAGAAAGAGTAGAGATTTTAACCAATCAGAGCACGTATACTCAATCGAATAGTCGATATCTTGTGTATGGTTATATAAGTTCGAATGTTGAATTCACTGTCTAATTGTTCAATATAGGTTGTGGACACGAGAGGAAGGTTGCTTGTAGCATTGGGTTATGGATTGTGGCCGTCAATGGTTCTGATCTCAGAAATTGTTCAGACTTTCATCTTGGCAGATTTCTGTTACTACTACGTCAAGAGGTACGTTTAGTCCTTCACTTCAACGTTCTACCAGTCTATATATGAATCAAAAGTTTCAACCTTTTATTCTGCAGCGTTTTCGGAGGGCAGCTTGTTCTCCGGCTCCCGTCCGGAGTAGTATAAGTTAAAAAGATAGAAATACACCAACGATGTACGATGAGCCTACCGGCAAGGAAAGACTGCTCTATTCTTCCTTACCTCTGTTCTGATCTCACCTTTCATGTGTCTGAGGTTGCACATGTGATAATTTTACTGTTGTATATTTTTGAATATGGAGGCTTTTTATGCCTTTCGGATCGATAGATTATCTTTAGTGAAACTGACATTGTTTTTTCTTATAATCTCCTCCGGAAAACAAACAAAAGTCGTAGTAACATTTTAAAACAGAGAGCGCCTTGAAAATTGGGAAGCTTATTATGTGAGGAATATAATAATTGGGAATCATTAAAATAGCAACAAAGATGTAGAATACATTTTTTTAACCATGGTTGATAGTTGAAGAAAACAAAAGTTAAAGGTCTGAAAAAGTTTTTCCATTGATGAAGTTGATCACGGTAGTGGCAGTTTCCTCTAGTGCAGAGGTCACAACTGTCAAATTCTGCATAAACTCTTCTGCAGTAGGTTTATCTCCGTCCACCAGATCGGTCACGGCTTTGAGGAATATAACTGGTACTTTCAGAAGCTCAGCCACGTAAGCCACAGCAGCACCCTAAAAAAACCAGAGCCAAAAGAGTTTTAAGACAACTGATCTCTTCGATTTTCTAGCTAGATTCAGTCTTTAGAGCTGTTCACATTACACTACCTCCATGTCCTTTAGCGTAGCATCATTGGCAAATATCACAGTTTCATCTTCCGTGGACATATCCAACGAATCACCAGTAGATAACCTGCCAATCTGAAACACCCCATTTTCTGTGAAAATTGAGTTACTGTTAAAAAGACTGAAGTCGCCTTTTTGACACTATTGAATACCTTTAAGTTAAGTTCCTTGAGAAGATTGGGTGTCAAGAATGCCTGACGAAGACCAACTCCATACAGATCAAACATCTAAAGAGATACACAAACATTGCTAAGGAACTTGCAAGAGGAAATGGGAAGAAAGAATAACTAAAGATACAAAAAAGAAGAACCTACTGGAATTGGTATTCTTCTATCATGAAATACAACATCAGATACAAGGAATACATCGCCTATGTTGGCTCCTTTAACCTGAATATGTTTATATTCAATCAGCATATTATTACACGAAAACAAACCAACTTCATAAACATGAGAGTAGAGATCTGAGGGAGAGATGTTCCTGATGTCGCTCATATTTCAGAAAATTTAAGATTGAATCAAGTCCAGTAAATGAGTAACAAAATCAAACCCAAATATAATCAACTGTCGCATTATAATAGGCACACAAAGAACGAGTGGAAGTGGTTCGTTGCAAGGATGATGGAAGTCAAGACAGAGTACATGACAAGTAAAAAAAAGTACCTTGAAGCCACCACAGGTTCCGGCATTGATTATAATGTCAGGTTTTAATGCTTGGATAGAAGTAAAAGTTATGAGAGAAGCTGGAACAGTTCCAATACTATCGACCCCTGGGGACAAAAACTCAGTTAGTTAACATCGTTGTAGCATAAAAAAAGAAGCGTCTCCCAGAGCACACTCCTTCAAAATCATAACATCAATTGAGCAATTCACAGACTTGAATATAGCTAAAGGTTCATGAGAATGAAAAACCGAGAGATTCACAAGCTATTATCATATCTCAGAGAGTATAAGAAGAGGCAGGTGTTAAAAAGACTTGCCCAAAACTGCATCTCTTCCAGGACAAACTACATTAATTTGAAGATCTTTATGCATCCCCTGATACAGAACCCAAGGCAATCCTTTACCAAACCTACAATACCATCCACAAGTTACTAGATAAAAAAAGCCTACTTTTAAGTGATGGATTCATCGAAATCAATCCAAACAAACAAAAGAGAGAAAAAGGAGCTTCTTACGGTGAATCAGTAGTTTCTGATAGTCCGAACTTGTTGACCAAAGGTAAAGCCTCTGCTTGCATAGCTGCAGCTCCATTCAAAAACAAAAGTAAGACGAAGAAACCAATTCCGAATATCCATAAAGAGCAGAGATGAATAAGAGATATCGATAGATGTAGAAAGAGTAAAGTACCGATGACGAAGACGACTGTGGAGATCGGTCGATGACTCTCCGATTGAGTAACCTCAGCTTTCTCGATGTCACTTGATCCATCTCCGTGAGGAGCCATACCTCTCTCTCTTCCGATTCACAACGCGCTTGATTCCCAGGAAAATCCGAGAATCAGAAAGAAAAGGCAGGAAAATCCGGCGCGTACGAGAACAATTCGTGTTTGGACCTTTTAGTCCTCTTTTGCGTTACAAAGAACTCCTTAGTAACAAAACAATAATAATTTAACTACATTGTCCCAATAATTAGATCAGTCTAAATAAGTTTTGAACTTTCTTTTGTAATAATTTGGAACATAAGATGAGAGATATGAGTCAATGATGGTAAATAGTAGCATTATAAGTTGGAATTTTCTCTGAATTTCGGACATTACAATGGTGAATTTGCTAATCTCTAGTCACTGGCGACTGCGACCAAAACATGTTCGTTTCATGATCTGGTTCAAAGATCGATCGCAGCGACCAACAATTACAATTTTTGATCGCTGTTTTATTTAACGATCTGCGGCAACTGAAATTTAAAATTACTAATTTATCTTTAATGACTAGTCGCAGCGACTGTCAAACAAACAAAAAATTATTTTTTGATCGTGGTCGCTAGTCGCAATCACCAACAAAAAAACGAACAAACTCAGAATAGGTACTTACAGTATAATAGGTAGATATTCTTACATAACTAGAAAGAAGAAGCAAAAACCAGTTTGATAATGCTATAATTAGTAAAGGTATATGACTCAGGTCCATGAATTATGAATACTACAAGTTGTAATCTCCTTTTGTTAAGATAAATAAATATCAAAATTATTATAACACTAGACGCGTAAAAAGACAACCATAACCCTAAAGACTGCAACAGAGTATGCAACGAAGCCGAATAGAGAGATTAGCAGGGACCCTAACCAAATTATCTATCAGAGTTCCCCAAAACAAAACTTGACAAATCACAATCCAAATTTAACAACACAAATTCTCAGAAGCTAAACCTCAGCAACTGAACTTTTCTTATCACAGTCCAAAAAAGTTGCCATTCAGTTTTTGTCCTCCGTCTCTTCCTTCTTACCTTCAGCCTCTTCTACAGCTGCTTCACCTCCCTCCTCAGATTGCCCCGTGCTTCAATGTTCAAACACAAAATCATTTAAGTGTAAGAAAAACGATTTATAAAAATAGCTTCTGAACAGAAAGACAGATTTTATCTTTCAGCGTACAAAAGAGGTTCACTTTAAGACAACAATGTCCATGTGCCTTCTACTATGAATGCATAAATGACAACTAGCAGACAAAATCTAATGCCACCAAATCTTACGTACTCTCTTTTGAAATCTACAACAATGCAGTGATCTCATTAAGTTTGTCACTTACAACATATATGAATCCTTAAAGCTCAAAAGGTTCACGATTTCTTAGACTAAGGTGCGTATTATCACATAACATGCAGGCAAGCAAACTAACTACTAAAGCATGAATCAACCAAGATTTGTAGTCAAAGAAGAGACCTTTTCCTCCAACTTCTTTCATTACGTTCGTCGTCCTCACGACCATTGCCAAGACCAAACCCCATTTTCCCTGGAGACCTCTCATCAGGCTTCTCAATGGCTGCAGCAACGTCTTTTAACTTGACAGCCTCGAGCTTCTCGTCAATCTCTTTCCAATCTTGGCCTCTCTCAGCCAGAACTTCCTCTCTAGGTCTAGCATTCCCAAAAGGATTAGCACTTTTAGGTCTTTCTACAGTGACAATAGGTTTATCTACAGTGAGTATAACGGGGTTTTCGGGCTTCACAACATCCACAACAGGCACTGGAAGTGTACGCGGTTGTAATACCAATTTAGGCCGTGAACCAGCGCTCGTTGGTCTCACTTCGTTTGCTCCGCCGCTCTCTTCTCTTCTCCTCCCCCAGGTGTCCGAATCCGAACCCCCACCGCCGTAATGTGAATCGCGGTTTCTAGACAAGGAATCAAACCTTCCCCTTCTCTCGAATCTATCACCGCTGTTGTTAGAAACGAATCTCTGGGGCTCCGATGGCTTAGAGGAGACCCAGCTATCGACTTCATCAGCCTTGGAATGAGAAGACTGAGATTCGAAGAATCCACCGCCTCCGCCTCTCTCTCTCCTCTCGAATCCCATTCCTCCGATAGGTTTCTTAGCGGCAGCCCAGTTATCATTGTCGTCAGCACGCGACGGACCCGAATCCCTACCAGATTCCCTATCCCTGTTGAATCCACCGCCTCTTCTTTCCCCATCCTCCGAAACCCTCGACGAACCCCACCTTGAGTTGGACGATTCATCTCCATAACGACTTCCACCAGATCCATAGCTACGGAAACCGCCTCCAAGCTTAGATCTATCAAGTTCCTCGGCGGAGCGCTCGCGTGGACCGGTGGGAAGAGAGACGAGCTCAGCCGGAGTGAGGCGATCCGACTTGGAAGCGGCCGCCTTAGCAGCGCCGTAGGTAGTAAATTCCGCGAGAGATATGGTTTGACCTTTCTTCTTCTTCGTTTTAGTGGTGGCCGCAGCGGATAAGGAAGGGAAATCGGAGGAATCGCCAGTAGATGATTTGTGTTTGGAGGGAAGGGGTTGCTGCTTGAGCTCAGCTTCGTCTTCCTCGGCTTCAAGAGCCCAAGAACCGGGCTTTGCCCAAACAGATGATACAGCATCCGCCATGATTTGATTATCCGTCTTCTTTGTCTCTCTTTACTTTCTCTTTTTTTATTTTTTGGTGAATCAAAATGAAATAATGAATGGCTCTCCTTCTTATGACCTCAACGAATCACGACCCTTTTTTTAATACTTGGTCACTTTTTGTGGGTTTTGATCCGAACGGTTACACAAATATGGTTATTCTTCGGAATATTGCCATTTCAATTTCACATTACTGATACAAACAGAAAACATTTTTTATACAAAAATATACCAGCAAATGACTTTTAGCCTAGTGACCGGCGTCTACTTACACAAGTAGGGATCGAGTTCTCCGCCTACGTTATGTATGAATTTTGGGTATTGTACCGGCCAAATGACTGATATTTCACAAACAATTTAGAGATTTCTTCTTTTCCTGTTTCAAATGTCCAGCATCTGAGTCTATCTTTGAATCGAATACAGCAACGAAAAGAGCAGGCTGTTGAAGAAATGAGATCATTACATGACACAAGTATTCAGTATTATGGAACAGGAGAATCTAAATGGTTTCAAAAAGAACGATCTCGTAGCACAAACAGCAGTAAAATAACACCCTGTGACAAGAAAATCAAAGAAAGAATGGGAAGCAACCTGATATCTTGCGGCAATAGATAGTAGTTTCAAGGTGGCAACGAATAAATCTTCATTTTTGTCTTGATAAATCAAGTACGATCTAGCTAACCGAATTTCTTAAATCTGTAATCTAGAAATACAGATATAACTGATCTGTACATAGAGCAGAATTACTACATGAACATAATAGAGATATAATTCTAACCTGTTTACTGTCTAGATCAAAGCCTGCATTGCTTGTTATATAGAGTTCTGATGATTCTGCCAAGGCAAATAACTTTGAAAGCACTTTAGCAGCACCAACCTGTATAGTCTGCGGGAAATATTTGGTTTTTAGACATGTGATTGGTCAAAGCACCAACTTCTACGAATTTGGATGGAGTCCATACAGGATTGTGGAAATAAGATATCAGTGATGTATTAGCTGCAACAACCTGGATTGGTTTTGTTGTAGGGCTTGATGAAAAAACATGAAGACCAGGATGTGTACTCTGCAACAATACATAGCAAAACTATCAAATTCACTGTGCCTGGAAGGAAAATGATTATGAACAACTACCTATATAAAGTGACAGAAAAAATGCTCAGAAAATAGAATCCAAAGCAATATTTGATGTGTTTCCAAAACTAAAATTGTAAGAGATCAATCAAGTTATTTTTGAAAAGGTCTTCAATTGAATAAAGTGAACAATGGCTATTATCAAAGGCAAGAAGATGCTTTTACCTCAGAAAATTGGGAGAGTGTGATGTTCAAAACATCCTAAGACTATAGTGCAGAGCTCACAGCTGTCAAATTCTGCATAAACTCTTCTGTGTAGGTTTATCTCCGTAGACCAGATCGGTTGCGGCTTTGAGGAACATAACCAGTACTTTCAAAAGATCAGCCACGTACTCCACAGTAGCACCCTGGAAAATTTAGTTAAGTTAAAGAGGCAAGTCGCTCTTTTGAGACTATTAAATACCTTAAAGTTAAGTTTCTTGAGGAGATTGGGTGTCAAAAAGGCCTGACGAAGACCAACTCCAAACAGATCAAACATCTAAAGAGATACACAAACATTGCTCAGGAACTTGCAAGATGGAATGGGAAAAAGGTTTCACTCAAGATATAAAAGAGAAGAAGAACCTATGTTGGAATACAACATCAGATACAAGGAATACATCGCCTATGTTGTTGGCTCCTTTAACCTGAATATGTTTATATTCATCAGCACTTTTATCACACGAAAACAAACCAACTTCGACAACATGAGAATAGAGATCTGAGGGAGAGACATGTTCATGACGTCGCTCATATTTCAGAAGAATTCAGATTGAATCAAGTCCAGTAAAATGAGTAACAAAACCAAACCCAAATATAATCAACTATCGCATTCTAACAAGCACATAAAGAACGAGTGGAATTGGTTTTGTCTAACGATTAGAATTTCATTTTAGTCTGTGGATTTGGACCTCAATAAAATTATTGGCGTGCATTTAGTTAATTCGCTAAGGTAACAGTAATTAATTTTTTTTTTTTGGGTCAAAAAGTGACTTTTAAATGCCGCTTCTATTACTACTATAGGTAGAGTTTTGATCCATGATGCCTAGAAAATTTGTAAATTCCGCTTCTATTACATCGGTAACTTAAAGTAAAATAGAGTAAACATTTCATTATGTAAAAAAAAAAAGACATGAAAATAATCACCGCACCCACACGAGGAAACCCCAAAACTTTCAATATATTAAGAAAAAGACCCATTTATTTTTCAATGGCATAAGTAAACCAATGGGGCTTTTTCTTGTACATCCGAAAGTATTGGAGAGATTCCTCAATTATCTAAAACTTCAGGGGTGAGGGGGGTGAATAACTTAAAACCATAACACTGTTGCTGCTGCTGCATCATGATCAATTACAAGGGTCCTCTGTTTCAGTCGGAGGAGTCGGCAGAAAGGTAGCCGAAGTGAGCGGCTCGTGAACCACCGAGTTAGAGGAAACAGAGATTGGATTACCCTCAAGCTGCAACATTATACTTCCCAATATCTCTGCCATTATTTTCTTAAACTCTTCTTCCTTCACTGTCTTTCCCATCATCTCCATTC
>JAKUCM010004826.1:0-33417 GCA_023374145.1 Lepidium sativum | reverse complement strand
TGAAAGTTACAGATATCCGAAAATAGATATCCATAAGACCTAAAAAAAATAATATCTTGAAAAGATAAAAAATAAATAATGTTTTAAAACTAAATACTAAAAATAATAAATAAAATAAAAATAAATAAAATAAGAATTAATAATTGTGTATATTAGTATTAGAACTGCCTAAACAATAAAATTTGAGTTGATATGAGAAGAGATTTTGGTAAAATAGTTTTTGAGCTTGAAATTGAAAATTTCGCTATGCTTACTGATATGCTTATTTGGCATAACCTGTGTCGAGTAGGAATGCCATCGACATGAGAGACACGTCCAAGATCATCAAACGTAAGGAGGCCGAGACAAAGGTTCCAATCGCCAATATTCAGATATCTAGCAGAAGATGAGGTTAATCAGTTATTTGCTAAGTATATGTAAATATTGTGAAACTCGTATCACTGGAGATATTTTCCAGAGACTTATGGACCTTTTTGGAAAATGAGTATCTGTAAATCTTGTGAAACTCGTAAAACTGTAGATGTTTCCCAAGAGCCTTATGGACATGTCTCACTATTTTTTTTTTATATATTTGAAATGAACAAATTGAGTTTTTACATTTTGTTGCATAATTGGGCCTTGTGGTCTTTTAAGTCTTATGTATATTTTTGTTATTTTAATAATGAGTCTATGACAATATTTTTTTTTGTCTTACAAAATAATACAATAATGAGTTATTTATAAGTGAAAGAATCTACAATGAGACTCAATTCTTAGAAGTTAACATTAAGATGATTATATTTTGTGTATATAGTGATGAATGAATGTACATATTGTTTAAGAATAAAATTAAAATAACATTTTTAAACTTAATTACATAGTCCACCATATTCCTTGTAGTTTTAGTATGACTTTTTAAATTTATAATCATCTTAGAATTTAGAGTTACAAATATATATTGATTATAGAATTTAAATACATAAAACACTTAAAATCATTCAGTAATCTATTATAATCCACTGAAAAATAAAAAAATAAATTTATAAGGATATGTAATATTAAGTTTAATGGAAAATCATCAAAAATGTAACTTATTGTAATTTTGTAAAAACAGGTAACTAGTGGCACAACTATGTCATAAAATAAAAAATAACCAAAATTTTTGTTAAGTGCCAACTTCTGAAATTTTCGTTAAACATGCGTAAACCTTATTTCGTTGGTATATAAACATTAAAAGAAAGACATTTCTCTCTCCTCCTGACTTCTTGCATCTCTTGACTTCTTCTATCCTCTTCTTTCTCGACTTTTTCTCTCATCTCTTGTCTCTCCTCTCCTCTCTTGACTTCTTCTCTCGCAGTAAGTTCTCCTCTCTCAAATTTTTCTCTCTCGTTTTCTTGTTTTAGTAAGAGATTTTGATAAAAGCTTCAATTAAAGTTAGGGTCTTGGTTAGTTAGGGTTTGCTAAAAAAATGTTGAGCTTTGGTTTTGATTTAAGGTATTGTTTAATTTTGAATTAGTCAATTTTGTTCCTGATTTTCTTTTAGGTCTTACATGGTGTCTTGGACCGAGGAGGACGACACCGACCATTCCGAGGACGTCCAAGATAGTGAAGGGGGGTCCTCCTTGGAAATGCCCACGTGGTGAAGCTATCATTGTGGAAAAAACAAATGAACATGGCTGAAACAAAATTTATTTCAAATGCCGAGTGTATAAGGTGAGAACGATGTTGTTTAACTAGTATATCTAGTGTAACTATCTTTAGTCTAACTGATGTTGTTTAACTAGTATATCTAGTATATCTACTGTAACTAGTATTATTTCTTTAGTCTAATGGATGTTGCAACGAGTATATCTTGTATATCTAGTGTAACTAGTATTATTTCTTTAGTCTAACTGATGTTGTTTCTACCCACAGAACAACGACCTCCACATGAAAACAAGTTAGGATCAAGTTATATAAGAAAAGCCTGAGAACCTGAATATAGTATCAAGGAGATGGAGAAGAAGACAACGATGAAGCATAAGGCAGAGGTGGTGATGCATAAGGCGGAGGTGGCGATGCTGAAGAAAGAGGTCGGGGAGCAAAGGGTGATGATTGTTAAACTTGTGGAGAAGGTCGAAAAATATTTTGGTCCTTTGTAAGATTGTCAAATATTTCAAGTGATGTTAGTGTAAGTATTTAAGCATAATAATTATAAGTATGAAACAAATAAACATAACCTTCATCACTTAAACATGTTTGATACATATAAACATAACCTTAAATTACACACACTTTTAAATGAGTTTTTAACTTAGATACACTACCAAATTGTTCAAACCTTTTTTGCCTTTGCCCTAATCACTACCCGACTTGGTCATAATCTGCCGTGCGCTTACTTGTTCGCACGTATACCTTGCGAACACTGACACAAGTTCCAACAGCCTATAGTTGAACATTTATACAAGTTATGCTAGTTATAACAATTATAATTTTTATATCAGTTATACATGTTATACCTTGCTAACACTGACACAAGTTCCAACATCATCAATGGGTGCAACACCATCAATGAGTTCAGCATCACCGACAACAGTATCACCATCACTAGCACAAACCCCAACACCATATACTTGAATAGTTATACAAGTTATACTGGTTATAACAAATATAATTTTTATACCAATTATACATGTTTTACCTGTTCCAGAATTGTCACTCTTTTCTTCAAACTATCCACCTCTTCTGTTATTGCCTAAAGCATATCAACCCATTCAGCTTGATTCGGAGCAGAAGGCGGAGTACATAATCGTACTTCCACATCTTGGGTGTACATCTCTTCAAACATAATTCCCTTCCCAACACGGATATGTTGCCTCCAACTGTCAACCACAAAATCATGCGTATCCTCATCTTCTTCTTTTGTAATTTCAGCCAGCATACTACATTCGTCATCTATACGTGGAGAGAGGGTACTGATAATCTCCTGCAAAACAAATAAATCAACGACTAAGTGTGATTATACAAATTATAAATAATTGACTCTAGTTATACAAGATAAACTAATATAACTACCGTAGTTCTATCAAGGAATTTGTTGATTGCAGGAAAAGAATATCCTCTCATGTTCAGTTGCTAGAACTTGGAACTGTACATTCGAGGACAATATGGGTCTGCGTCTGGACATACCTCTCGGCAATTTCTGTACAAGGTTGAAATTGCCTCAAAAGCCAATAACTACAACCACAAACATAGAAATTGTAAGAAACATCACACAATAACTAATAAATGAAATTACCAAATGTAAACTAGCCTCAAGAGGAAGTACGAAACCAGGGATCGCCCAACCTGTACCCGAGATTATGCCTTTGAAATGCTTCATTGTGTGCTCGATCTTGAGAAGCGTGTGCTCGAATCTCCATCTTCTCCAAGGAAACTTGTAACAAAAATCGAGATCATCCACAACTTTCAATAGGAATCTATCGATCGGGGTATTAATCTATATCGAAGAGACTAGAGGGAGAGGCCGAAAAGACCGAATACCTTCAAGGTCAAGAAGAAGAGTCAAGGCCGAAGTCATCAAATACAAGGCCGAAGACAACCCAAATGAACTCTAAGAAGGAGGAAAAATGGCCAAGGACCCCTAGGGGTCACTAAATCATCAAAGGATCAAGAAAAAGCCAAAAGAAGAGGTTCTGGAGCAGTCAACGTTTTGGACCAGAAAGTCAACGGTCAGTGGTCATGGACCGCGGAAAGGCCATCGGGTCGAGATGCACGTATCACGGGAAGGTTTTTATGTACTGCAGGTTAGAGTCTTCATGTACCACGGGAAGGAACATGTACCGCGGTTCGAAGGAACGTGTACCGCGGGAAAGATCTAGTACATGCCGTGGGTCGAAGGAACATGTCCCGCGGTCGATCTCAGTATGTACCACAGTAAAGATCAGTACATACTTCAGGGCGAGATAGCACATATTGAAGGCCGAGGAAAAGCTTCCCGCGGGTCGAGAATAGCTTCCCGCGGTATGGTCAACGGTAAACTAAAAAACTCAATATTTTTGTAAATCTTCCAAATATTGATTCCAATTAAATGAGATGTTATGGAAGGCTGTTAGGACTTAAATGGAGCCTAACTAGATCCAAGAAGGCCGTTGGAAGCCTAAGGAGATATGTGACTCTCCTTTATGCTAAGTTCAAGGCTAAGGAAATGTCACTTTCAAGCTTGGGAACTCCACTTCCTCTCTCCTCAGCAATGACCACAAAACTTTGAATTTTAGGGTTTCCTTTGTGCTAAGAAAACCTTATTGTAACTCTATAAATAGAGCTTGTATCTCCCATTTGTAACTGACTCACTTAATACAAACTAAGTGTTTACAAATTCTCTCTTCATTTAAGATTAAGTTAGTAGTTTGCAATGTAGCTTCTAGGGTTAGTTGGCTCGTGTAGAGGCTGCCCAATGGCAGACCTCTACCCAAACACTTCCAGATCTCCACCAAAATCTTATTATGCTTTCTTTATGTTTATGTAAATCTAGATGAAAGTTTCTTAGATCTGAGTTCTCCTTAGCACACAAACTTCAAGTGTTGTGATGTTTTACTCGGACTAGATCCAACCTAGATCCATTCAGTCATTGCTAAGACCAAACTACTCCATAATAGTCTAGGATTTACTAAGGCATTTATGTGTAAATTCAACCACAAGTTGGTGTTTCCACACTCTTGAGATCGAGTCCATCTTTGGTGGGTTAAATAGTTACATTCACCAAGTGAAGTCTACATGGTTTATCTTGAGCAAAATCTCATAAAAACCAACATGGTATCCGAGACACAAGAGCTTGGTTCCCATATAAACTCGGTTCTCTTGGTTTTCTTGTTTTATATTCTTCCTCTTGTCCAATGGAGTTCTTGTTTATTAGATCTAATGACTTTACTTCCAAGCTTTATCAATGGATATTAGCTTATCTCAAATGGGGAAGGTCTTGGACTTACGAAAATTCTTGAAAATGGATTATTTCGTGAGCTATTGAAGTTTCTTTTGTTTAACCATGAAAAGCAGTAATCTTTGTGTTATTTTATGGCAATTTTTTATTAAAACTCATGGGAAACCATTGTCCATGGGTTATTACATGAGTTCAAGTTTTTAACCGGTGGATAAAACAATTGTCTGTCGGTCCATAATTTTTTTTCCAGCCATTAAAACGCCTAATTCTTGTTGTTCTAAGGTGTTCTTGACTAGATTTGGGAGTCAAATCTTCTGTAAAACTCATGAGTTATTTTGTGAGTTCATTCTTGTCACCATGGATAAATGAATTGTCCATTGGTCCATAACTTGTCCCAGCCATTAAACACCAAGTTCTTGTTGTTCTAAGGTGTTCTTGGCTGGCTCTTTGGGAGCTAATGCTTCTGATAAACTCAAGAAAACAGAGAGCAAAACTCTGTCCACATGAACTCTTGAGCAAAACCCTAGTCTCCATTCTCCATTGCTTCCTCATTCTCTTTATTCTCTATTCTCTTGGTTACTTATTCTTACTAATTCTCTGTTACTTATACTTTAATCTCTCACCATCTCTTGTTGTTTTAAGTGTATGCTCAATTCTTAAAACAAATCCGAGATTAAAGATGGTGGGAAATATTGTTTGCTATCTCAAAGGAGAAGTGGCGAGTTGTGAATGCTTCAAATGAACCTAGAAAAATGCACAACAAATCTTGGTACGTGATCAAGAGGGCCACCAACCTTTGGACTCAATTTATTCAACCTAGCTCACTTCGGAAGGACTTGAAGAGGCGGACCATACAGGCTGACCTAAAGAATATTGATCTTTATGTGACTAAGTTCGAAGGACAAAATGGAGATGCTTGTTGGTGGAAGGCTTTGTATCCAAACCAAAGGTGATGAGGCCATCGACCATAGCAACCATAGCCTCCTGATCACCGCAACCATCCAGTGCATTCCAACCATCCGGCACGGACCAGACACCCAAAGCAAGATCAAGGCCGTCCGAGACAAGTTCATCGACTCCATCAGCACGCTACTCAACCTGATCGAGCCCATAACTGAGATAGACTTAACCCAGCTTAAGCCGCCAGAAGAAGACAAGGTTTTTACATCTCCGATCACAGAAAGTTTTACACCGACAAGATATTAGTCTATATCAAAGAGACTAGAGGGAAGAGGCCTAAGAAGCCAAAGACCACAAGGTCAAAAGAAAGATCAAAGGAGAGTCAAGGCCGAAGTCATGAAGACAAGGCCGAAGACCACCTTAAGGAGCTCAAAGAAGGAGGAAAATGGCTTTCAAGGACCCACAAAGGTCACCAAATCATACAGGAATCAAGAAAAGGTCATAAAAGGATATTCTTGGAAAAGTCAAAGGTTTGGACCACAAAATCAAAGGTTGGAGGTCACGGACCGCGGGATGGCCTTTGTGGTCCAAAACGTTGACTTTTCCAAGAATATCCTTTTATGACATTTTCTTGATTCCTTGATGATTTGGTGACCTTTGTGGGTCCTTGAAGGCCATTTTCCTTCTTCTTTGAGCTCCTTAAGGTGGTCTTCGGCCTTGTCTTCATGACTTCGGCCTTGAATCTCCTTTGATCTTTCTTTTGACCGTGCGGTCTTCGGCCTCTTAGGCCTCTTCCCTTTAGTCTCTTTGATATAGACTTAACTCCAGCCGCAGCCTACACCGAAGACCGCACGCATGTGACCCGCGGATTGGCCTTGGTACATATGTGCTTTACAGTTTCTATGCCTTCAGGTACGATCACGGCTGCACCTCCTTATGCCCGTGAGAATGTATAGGTTTGTTGATGAGGGCATCAAGCCAGTGGAACTAGGCAGACCAATGACTCGAGTTAGGATACACAAGCTGAGAGAATAACTAGGAGAATTTGTAGTTAACATCTTGAACAAGAAAGAGATTGCGTCCTCCCCGCAACGTTCCATGATTGATATCAAGACTTCTTCGAGGAGCGCGGGAAAGATCAAGAACGCAAGTCAAGACCAAGCAGCACGACCAGAGGAGATCCAAGACCCTTTAGAAGCTGACTAAGAGGACCAAGAATCGACAAGATCCGAGCTGGAAGTAACCAACAAGACTTGACCCTTTATCGCGCCCTAAAAGGTTTGTTTTGTGTTTATGATAAATGTTCTTGCAGGAACGCCAAACCCCAACAACACCAACACCTTAGGATAGAGAGTCTTAGGGCCCATATGCTTTTTTGGGCTTCGTTTAATAAGGCACCAAAATACTAAGTTAGAAATTTGCCATTTTTTTGTAATTTGCCATTTTTCTTATTTCCTTTTTGTTAATGGGCTGTGGTAACAAGATTTTTCAATGTTGTTTTCAAATAACCTACTGTTATGTAATCAATTGCAATACAGTATGGTGTCAATCCACTGGGTGAGTAACTAGCAATCGGGATGCAATCTACTTATCCTAATCTAAGCCAGATTCGATTTTAGTGAGTAGCAATCTAATCTAGGTGCGAATAAAAGGCTTAAAACAAAGTGCAAAAACAGAACGTAAAAAAAAAAAACAGAGCAATAGCAAAACAGAGTAAAGTACAAAACAGAGTAATTGTAAAACAGAGTTTTAGGCTAAAAACAGAATATTAAAGTTCACGAAAATTCAATGGAGAAAAGGGGTTCTTGAGGTTAAGGATCAATGATTAGGGTATTCCTAGGGGTTCCAGACTTGTTTATCAACCTATTCAGATGACCTCTAAGCAAGGAATCACAAAGTAATCACATTCATTCTCATGCAATGGGACCTCTCTTGAACAACAACCCGACTTGACTCTCGCCAACGATTAGAAGTTCAAGAGGTGTTAAGTATGGACCTTACAAAGCCTAATAACACCCTAGACAATCAATCTCTTGAGCTAGGAGAAGTTATCTTAACCTAAGCATGTTCAAGCGATTCCCCAAACGCTTCTCGGGGGGAAATCACCAAGTAATCAGATTTCAATTGATCAGGAAGAAATAAGCATTAAGGACACTTAAATTAAAGAGATATAAAACCTTAATCAAACATAAACAAATCTGGAAATCCCTAAGTTTTCCCCTAATCTCACCCTCTCCTCAAGAACCCTAATTTAACTTACTCAGAATTCATTAAGTAAAGCATAGATTCAGAATCGAAAATCAATTGCATAAACTTAAAGATTTTAGTAAAAGAGAATTTGAAATTGCTTAAGAGAATCGAAAATTGCTGGAAAATATGATATATTAAAAGTAGAAATTCTAGTACAATTTATAGATCAACAAAGATCTTAAGTTCAAAAGAAAAAGAAAAATTACTTAAAGAGAAAAAAAAAGGAAAATTCCCTAGAAAGAGAAATGGAAAATTCCTTGAAAAGAAAAATGAAAAGTTCCTTAGAAAGAAGAAATGGAAAAAGGCTAAAACATTATTGGGCTTGCCTTTTTACATAAAGGGGTATTAATGAGCCCTTTTTACAAAAAGCCCAAAAAGTCAGCTCTGGCGAAAAAGTCAACATTCTGGTGTTAAGAACCACTCGACCAAGTGATGGTCGAGTGTCAAGCTCGAGTGTCATGGATAATTGTCAAATCTTCTAGATCACATCCTGAACTTTAACTTTAGGCCAACCAATTTTCCATAGGTCTTCTTGTAGTCCGAAATACTCCATGATAAGCTCCAAAAAGTGCCTTAAAATACCCTTTATGCAATGTATGCAATGCCCAACACTAAGTATGCAAATTATGCCTAAAGGAACCTAAAATAATGATAATAATGCAAGTATGAATGCAAAACATGCTAAATAATACCCCTAGAATGTGTTAAAATGCAGACACATCAACTCCCCCAAACTTAGTCTTTTGCTTCCCTCAAGCAAATATGCATAGAGCTAAGAAGGAAGAGAGGTTGCTGACAATGGGGACATCTTACCTTAAACAAATAACTTATCAAGCTGAAAACCGTAATCCACAAGTGAATCCCTATTCTTTTGTAAAAACCACAATCTACTTACATCGAGGCTTAGCATAATAACCGAGTACTCCCTAATACTTAGTTGGACTCTAAGAAACTCAGAATTGAAACATATTTCTAGACCGCAAGAGGGGATATCGATCAAAGACCTTGGGATTCAACTTCCTCAAATTCAGCTAGACACTATGAATTAAGCATTTTCGGTTACTTCTTATTTTCAACTCCTACCTTTCCTCAAACTCTTACTTATCTGCTTCAGCTTTATCAATGAGACACGAAAAAGTACGGGTTTACGCACAGTCCCGGTTCACCTTAGGCATCAATGTATTAGCTTTATCAATGATACACGAAAAAGTACGGGTTTACGCACAGTCCCGGTTCATCTTAGGCAACATCAGAATGGTTTCATCGATGAACACAAGAAGGTACGGGTTTACGCACAGTCCCTGTTCATCTTAGACCATATTGTTTGAGCTGAGTTGTAAGAAGGATGATTCTATATTTATCTTATGCTTTTCTTTTTACTTAGCTGGCTGAACCTAAGGAAGGATCTTATGCAATGTATCTCAAGCCCCTAATTTGGTAAAAATAGAATTCGATTATGAGGCAACAAATCTGGTCCTTTTTGAGACACAACATAAGTACCGGTTTCTAAGGTCAATGATCTACCAATCAGTGCTCAAGAGGGAAGAACGCAAGTCTAAGAGTTCACTATGGTTACTAGCCAATCAACCTAGCAAGTCTGTCTATCATTAGCAAGATGATTCCCAAAACTCTAGACTCGACCCTATATGAATGCATGCAGCTACATGAACACTCTATTTTTGACTGATGCTTTTTCTCATGATTTTTCAAATTTTTATGGTTTTCTATGCCTTATATGATATGTAATCGAAAAATATGCTAAGAGAAAATATTTTTGGTTTTTCTATGCCTTAGATGCAATACGAATGATGAAATGAAAAAAAGGCTAAGAATCACAGAAAACAAAGTCAAATGTCCTCTAGAACCCTCCCCCAAACTTAAATCACACAGTCCCTTGTGTGTATAAAAGTCCGAAAGAGGATCCTAGACCAACAAGTCAAGAGAAAATATGCAATGGTATATACAATGAAGGGAATGAATTTGGTACCTTTCAGTTGTTCCAGTAGTCGGTGGCTTGGTTACGCATGAATTCCATGTAACGAGCATCCTCTCTTTGACGCTCGAGCTCATCTTGCTCGAGTGTCTCGGTCGAGTGTCGTGATTGATGCTCGTCCTCATGTTGCTCGAGTGTCTGGTTCGAGCTTGCACCTGCTGTGTTGGATGGTCTCCTGTATAAGAACACCGCGGTGTTTGCTGAGGAGTGCCTAGCCGGTGTTGGTTGCTGCTGCCTCTCATGATCCATGGATATAGAAGCGCGCCTTGGGCAAGTTGTTTGTGATAGCGGACTGCTGTTCCTTTCCAAAACAGCTACTCTTCTGCTCAGCTCCTCATTCTCTCGCCTTTTAGCCTCGTCATTAGCAGTCAGCTTTTTGACTTTCTTCATGAGTCATTGTTCATCTTTTGCAACAAGCCAATGTGCTTGTGTGCTTCTTTAATTGGGGCTCCTTGACGTGGTGGCATAGTGTATTCTTCGAAACAGTATACCTCGGGATCTACCTCGTCACTGTCTGTTGGAGATGAGTGTGGCGGTGGACCGTTTGGATCATATAAAGCCTTCAGAGGTGGGTTAAAATCCGTGTTCTGCCCCATCCTTATTGACGTATATTCCCTGTTGGGCAGAAGCAGCAAAGCGTTTGGTCTTAATAAGTGATGGAAAGAGTATATAGGCTTACCTTGCACTTCTGCAGCGGATAGGAATTGACTCCTTCTTAGATGATCCATGTTCATGAACCGAGGATCTGCCCATTCTCTATCATCAATGGGCACTCCACATCTTTCCAAAATGCAAGTGACGAGTCCTCCAATGGTTATCTTGCCGTCACGTCCGCCAGTCCTGTTGTCCCTTGCCCAGTCGCCGTAAGTGACAAGCTGATTTGCGAATTGGATGGTAAGGCCTGCTTTGTTTCTATCTCCAAGGATCGGGGATCCGTCACTCTTTGTTCCGACTATGTCTTTTAGCGCAGTCACCAGCATTTCCATCTCCCCAAGATTGATAGTACCTGTAGTAAAACGTGAGAATAAAGTATTTGCAAGGATCATGCGAAAATATCTCAAAGCTGGATTTCGGATCAGAGACCCCTTCGATCGAGCTGACGAGAACCTACTCCTCGTTGAGGCTATAGAGTGCCATAGATCGTCTATTTCGGCTCTATCAAAGTCGGGTCCATAGTTCTCGGATTCGGCTCTAGGAAACTGGAACAGGTCTCAGAGTGCTTTGAAAGTCATGTGATAGTCTCGCCCCCTTATTGCGAAGAAGATGTACCCGCCGCCTTGGGTTTCTTGAAGACCTGTATTCTCTGCATCATAGAGAACAATTTGGACTGTGGCGAGAAACTGCATGGTCTCTTCCTTATACGCACATTCTTGATAAGATGCGAATGTGGACATCCCACAGTTTTGCAACATTAGATCCACGTCCCTAGTTATGCCTATTGCAGTTAATGCCTCTTTGCATGGGTAGCGGGTTCCTATGAAGTCCATTCTTCGCAGATCATTGAGTGCTCTTGCTGCGTTGTGCCGTTTCTTCATCTCCTTCTCGTTCATTCCTGCCTGAATGATCTCCCTTGCTTCTTCAGCTTCTTTCTCGCCATATCCTGATTTCCGGAGTATTTTGAGATCAGCCTCTAGATCCTCCTCTGCACCTTCTTCGTTTCCCATCTCTGGATCATCCTCGTCCATGTACTCTCTTTCCTCCGACTAATCCTTGGATTGTGCTACTAACCTCCTTTTCTCCTTTTTGTCAAGTTTGCACCCGCCCATAGAAGACTCTCCTTGATGAGGATCGCTTCTGTAACGAGCGTTGTTCTTGGCCATACGTCGGAGGAGACTAGCATGGTTGGCTTTGCGGTCAGACATGGAGTTCGTTTGTCGGAAAGGAAGAAGAAATCGAGACACTCGATCTTGACACTCGAGTAGCTGTTGGTCGAGTGTCGTTGAGACGTTGAGGAAAGAGTGTCGATTTCCCTTAAAGAAGTTTCTGCAAAGAGAGAAAACTAGAGAGAGCCTTTAGTGAGAGAATGTGTTTAAGTGTGAATGAGAAGGAGAGGGTCCTCCTCTTTATATAGAGGATGAGAGATAAGTGAGAATCTTATTCAATTGAAATTTGAAAGTGGATCAAATCAAATCTTTTAAATTAAATGTGAAAGATAATGTATTAAAGATAGATTTGACCCGTTTTTCGCAGTAAATGTCTCCCCCTTTTCAGCTTTTGGCAGTTATAGGTGTGTAGGCATCGGAATAGGCGTGATGGCGGGACACTCGAGCATGACACTCGAGCAGGTTTGGTTGAGTGTCAGTCTGCCAAACGACAGCTGACACTCGAGTGGCACACTCGACTAGGCGTGGTCGAGTGTTGTCCCATCATCTCGGTTCCACCTGTCCTATCTTGGGCCCTACTTCCTTGTAAAACGCACACAAATCCTTCCAAGTGCATATAAGATGAAATAGATGCAATTAAAGATGAAAACTATAAAAGAAATCAAACATAATGAATTGAATGCGAAAATTGAATGTATTTACAGAGGATACCTTTGGGATTGCCTCCCAACTGCGCTCGTTTATAGTCTTGAGTTTGACTTCCTCATATTCATTAGAGATGAGGTGGCTCATCGAGAAGAACCAAAGTTCCCTCGGGAATCGTGCAGTCAGCCAAGTATGGCTTAAATATATGACCATTCACTGTAAACTCTTCTCCTTTGCTGTTGGTCAAAGTGACTGCTCCATATGGTAGAACTTTCAGCACTTTAAACGGACAAGACCACTTGGATCAGAGTTTTCCGGGAAACAGCTTGAGTCTAGAGTTAAAGAGAAGCACTTGATCACCGGCTGTGATTGTTTTTGGTTGAATCTTCCTGTCGTGGGCTGCCTTGGTGAGATCCTTGTATGCCTTAGAGCTATCATACGCCTCAATTCTGATATCTTCTAGTTCATGCAGATCCATCTGTCTCTTTTCTTGGGTTGTCTTGAAATCGAAATTCAGAAGCTTGGTTGCCCAAATCGATTTGTACTCTAGTTCTACCGGCAAATGGCAAGACCATAGAGCAGCTGAAAAGGCGTTCTCCCAATGGGTGTCTTGAAGGCAGTCCGATAAGCCCAAAAAGTATCGTCTAGTTTGGCAGCCCAATCTCGCTTTGATAGCCCAACTGTTTTCATCAGAATAGACTTGATCTGCCTATTAGATACCTCAACTTGCCCACTGGTTTGGGGATGATAAGGGGTCGCAATCTTGTGTTTAACCCCATGTTTTCTAAGCAGGTTTTTGAAGACTTTGTTGACGAAGTGAGACCCTCCATCGCTGATCACGACTCTAGGCACTCCAAACCTGGGAAAGATGATGTGTTTGAACAGCTTCAGTACTACCTTTGCATCGTTTGTTGGAGATACAATGGCTTCCACCCATTTGGAAACATAATCCACAGCAACCAGAATGTAATTGTTCCCTAAAGATGGTGGTTTAAAAGGTCTCATGAAATCGATTCCCCAGCAGTCAAACACTTCTATTTCCAAGATAGGATTCTGAGGCATTTCATTCCTCCTACTAAACTGCCCGTTCTTTGACAATAATCGCACTTGGATATGAATTCTTGGCAGTCCCTAAAGACCGATGGCCCCCACAATCCAGATTGAAGAATCTTTTGTGCTGTTTTGAATGCAGCAAAGTGTCCCCCATATGCGGATCCATGGCAGTGTTCTAATATTCCCTTAACTTCTTCTTCCGAAACACACCTTCTGAATAGTCCATCAGACCCTTGCTTGTAGAGAAAGGGTTCATCCCAGAAGTACTTCTTCACATCCCGAAAGAATTCCTTCTTCTGATGATGGTTCAGAGTCTTAGGCAGTTCTCCTGCTACCAAAAAGTTAACCAGATCGGCATACCACGACAAACAAGTCCCTACAAGTTTCAAACCAATCGAAAAACATCTTCTCTGACTGTGTGTCTGACACTCGACCAAGGGTTGGTCGAGTGTCATGCTCGAGTATCTGATAGTGAAACTTAACAAATGTTCTTCCGGCATGTCATCGTCTATTGGAAGGGGTCCTTTCACCTGCATTCGGGAGAGATGGTTTGCGACACCGTTTTCTATCCTGGGCTTTTCAACTATCTCCATGTCAAATTCCTACAGCAGCAAAATCCACCTAAGTAGTCTAGGTTTGGCATCCTTCTTTTTCATTAAGTACCTTAGAGTTGCATGATCTGTAAGCACAATAACTTTCGATCCAACCAAGTAGGATCTAAACTTCTCAAAGGCAAACACTACTGCAAGTAACTCCTTTTCTGTCGTGGCATACTTTACCTGGGGCCCATCTAGTGTTATGCTAGCATAGTAAATTATATTGAGCTTCTTATCATTCTTTTGTCCCAGAACTGCTCCAATAGCGTAATCACTAGCATCACATATTATCTCGAAAGGGAGAGTCCAATCAGGTGCTTGCACAATAGGGGCCGTGACTAAGGCTTCCTTAAGTTCCAGAAAGGCCTTGAGACAGTCTTCATCAAAGACGAACTCCGTTTCTTTGCAGAGGAGACGAGTTAGAGGCCTAACAGTCTTAGAAAAATCCTTAATGAAACGCCTATAAAACCATGCATGGCCCAAGAAACTCCTAATGTCTTTCACTGTTTTGGGAGGCTGCAGTTGAACCATGACTTCTATTTTAGCTTTATCAACCTCAATACCCTTTTCAGATATCTTATGACCTAGAACAATGCCCTCCTTCACCATGAAGTGGCACTTTTCCCAATTAAGCAAAAGATGTGTCTCGACGCACCTAGATAGAACCCTGCACAAATTCGAAAAACAGGAGGAGAAGGAGGAGCCATAGACATAGAAATCATCCATAAATACCTCAACCATATCCTCAATCAGATCTGAAAACATCGAAGTCATGCAATGCTGAAAAGTAGCAGGTGGATTACAAAGACCAAATGGCATTCTCCTATATGCAAATGTGCCATAAGGGCAAGTAAAGGTTGTCTTTTCCTGATCATTTGGATGTATAGGGATCTGGAAAAATCCACTATATCCATCAAAGAAACAGTAGTATGAGTGATTAGCTAACCTTTCTAACATTTGATCAATGAAAGGCAAGGGGTAATGATCCTTCCTAGATGCAGAATTCAATTTTTTAAAATCAATGCACATTCTATGTCCTGTAACAGTTCTAGTTGGGATCAAATCATCATTCTCATTCCTAACAACAGTGACTCCTCCTTTTTTGGTCACACAATGCACATGAGAAACCCATCTGCTATCCGAAATGGGGTAAATGATATCGGCATCTAGTAATTTCAAAATTTCTTTATTAACAACCTCTTTTAAATTCGGATTTAATCTCCTCTGAGGTTCCCTGCTAGAGTAGGATTCATTTTCGAGGTGAATTCTATGTGTGCACAAGTCAGGAGAAATTCCTTTAATATCAGACAATGAATATCCTAGAGCTTTCCTAAACCGTTTCAACTCAGCAAGCAACATACCTAACTCATCATCAGTTAATGCATCATTCACTATCACGAGATATGTTGAGTTAGTTCCAAGAAACGCGTACTTGAGCCCGGAGGGGAGTGGTTTAAGGTCCACTTTTGGCGAATTAAGCTTTGACCAATCGTCTGGGTCGACAGAGAATTGACACTCGACCTTGGTGTGGTCGAGTGTAGTGCTCGAGTATAGGCTGTCTGAGGCTGGATCGGGACACTCGAGCTCAGCTCTGTCGAGTGTCATGGTCGAGTGTGTGGTTTCAGAAAGAGTTTCCTCCTTTAAAGGCTTGCAAGAATCCATCATTCTCTTGTAAACCTCTGTCTCCTTGTGCACGTACCCATCACAACCATATTTTGTTAAAGCAGTACCAAGGTGATCTTCTTCCATTAACTCCTCGAACAGATCCTCTGAAAGATTGTCTATATCTTGAACTACAAACAGCTGTCCCTCAATAGTTGGTTTCCTCATCACATCGCTGATGTTGAAAGTCATCTTGAAATCCTTCCCCAAATTAAGTTCAATTTCTTCTTTTGGTACATTAATAACAGCTCCTGCAGTGGCCAAGAAGGGCCTTCCAAACAACAGGGGGTCTTTGGGTTCTTCTCCCATGTCAAGAACAACGAAATCAGTTGGGATTTCTACTCCTCCAACATGAACCGGTAGGTCTTCTAGAATACCATGTGGAATTCTAACCGATCGATCAGCTAATACCAAAGATATCTTGCAGATTTTGTACTTGTCTAATCCTAAATGTTTGGCAACTGTTAGTGGCATCAAGCTGATTGATGCTCCTAAATCACATAAGCAACTTCTGAATGTGAGAGGTCCTAAGGAGCATGGGATCGTGAATGTTCCTGGATCATCTAGCTTCTTGGGTATAAGTTTCCTTTGTATAACAACACTGACTTCGTGTGTTAGCATAACCACCCCTTCAAATTCTTGTGTTCTGTCTTTGACTGCATCCTTCAAAAACTTCTGGTAAGGAGGCATCAGCATGAAGGCATCCAGAATCGGTATCTTCACCTCAACGTCCCTCATCTGTTTTTCAAAGAGAGCCTTATATTTGTCTGCAACACCCTTCTTGAATCTCTGTGGGAAAGGAAGCTGGGGTTTGAAAGGCGGGTAGAGTGAACGGTTTTGGGTCTTTCTGCAAGTCAGTCGGTTTTCTGGGCTCAGGCGGTGACACTCGACCAGAGGTTGGTCGAGTATCATGGTCGAGTGTCAGAGGTTTCAGTGGTTTTGTGCTGATTTCTGTCTGTTCTTCGACCAAATCATCCTCCGCTTCCTGAATGGCACTGTCCTCAGTGGCGTCTGTGTTCTTAGCACGGATTAGTATTTCACGGCCACTACAGAGTGTAATGGCGTTGGCGTGATACTCTTTAGGGTTCTGAACAGCTTTTTCTTGTAGTTGTCCAGTTGGTTTCACGGCAGATGAGGATCCTTGCTGATTCTCGACATACTTGAGGCGGGCATTAAGAGTTTCAAACTTGCAGTGGAGGTCATTATAGGAAGCATCTATCTTAGTATGTACCTCAACAAATTTCCTTGTTATTTCATAAGATGTGGCTGTCTGTCCTTTCAGTATTTGTTGTAATATATCCATGACCTCAAGTGTTTGTTGGGGTTAGGTTGTGTTGTTTGATTCGTAACTAGGTGGTACAGTGTGTTGGTGGTGATGAGTTTGCTGGTATTGTTGTTTTTGGATGAAGGTTTTGGGTTGTGGTTGGTTGTGTGGTTTGAGTGGGTATACTTGATCTTGAGGGTTTGCTACGTTGGTGTTTCTGTAGGAAAGGTTTGGGTTGGGTTTGTCGCTGTTGTAAGGCTTGTAGCTGTTACCTTGATTCTGCGCAAAATTGACCTCATCTACCTGATCTTCGTCCTCTCCAACCTCTTCTGACTCACTCACATGATGCACTTGCTTTTGGTGAACTGATAGCAACCTATCGAGCTTGTCTTGTATGGCTTTGAACTCCTTTCTACTAACCATGTCAGGATCGGCTGTACCTCTAGGAGTTCGATCATAGTCTTCACTGTATTGGCCATCTGCTTGTGCAAAATTCTCGACCAATTCCCATCCATCATCTACGTCTTTGTTCAGAAAGTTTCCATTGCTTGCTGTATCGAGTAACATTCGGATTTTGGGGAGAACTCCTCTGTAGAGAGTGCTAAGAAGTGACTCAGTAGTAAACCCATGATGAGGACATTGGGATTAGTACATCTTGAATCGTTCCCATGCCTCAGAGAATGTCTCAGAGTGGTTTTGCTTGAAACTGGAGATAGAATTGCAAAGTTTCGCGGTTCTGGAGTTTGAGAAGAATTTACCTAGAAACGCTTGTTTACAGGCGTCCCAGGATGTAATAGACCCTTGGGGCAAGTGTTTTTCTCACATGTATGCTTTGTCTTCAAGAGAGAAAGGAAACAACCTCAACTTTAAAGCATCTTCACTAACCCCATTAATCTTTGTCAAACTGGTTGGTCTCTCGAACTCGTCTAGATGATCCAGCGGATCCTCAGAAGGCAAACCATGAAACTTGCTGTTCTGTACCATGGAGATCATACCACTTTTAATCTCAAAGTTGTTGTTAGCAATAGCTGGTGGAACAATTCCATGGCGTTGTGTGTGAATACTGGGAGCATCACCAACTCCAATGTATCTTATGCGCCTAGGACGAAGTCCTAGGTCAGTAGCTTGTACGTGGTCCTCCATGTCTACCTGATCCGGAAACTCCTCATTCAATCTGTTCTGCTGTTCCCGCAAGTGTTCACGAGGCAAACGGTCTATGTTGTCGGAGTAGGGGATGATATATTCACAACCACGGGATCTGGTATTCATGCAAGTGTGTTTTTGTCAGGGGAAAACGACACTCGACCAAAGGTTGATCGAGTGTACTGATCGAGTGTACTGATCGAGTTTCCTGGGAACAGAGAGAAATCAAGGTACTCGAGCTTAGATGGTCGAGTGAGTTGATCGAGTGTTCCTGAAAACAGACAAAAATCAAAAACGAGTTCTAGAATGTAGTTGTAAAACTTAGTCTCAGGAAAGTGAAAATCCTAATTGTAGCTAACTAGGACCCAGTTGGCAACGACGCCAATTTGGTATTTTTCAATGTTGTTTTCAAATAACTTACTGTTATGTAATCAATTGCAATACAGTATGGTGTCAATCCACTGGGTGAGTAACTAGCAATCGGGATGCAATATACTTATCCTAATCTAAGCCAGATTCGATTTTAGTGAGTAGCAATCTAATCTAGGTGCGAATAAAATGCTTAAAACAAAGTGCAAAAACAGAACGTAAAAAAAAACAGAGCAATAGCAAAACAGAGTAAAGTGCAAAACAGAGCAATTGTAAAACAGAGTTTTAGGCTAAAAACAGAATATTAAAGTTCACGAGAATTCAATGGAGAAAAGGGGTTCTTGAGGTTAAGGATCAATGATTAGGGTATTCCTAGGGGTTCCAGACTTGTTTATCAACCTATTCAGATGAACTCTAAGCAAGGAATCACAAAGTAATCACATTCATTCTCATGCAATGAGACCTCTCTTGAACAACAACCCGACTTGACTCTCGCCAACGATTAGAAGTTCAAGAGGCGTTAAGTATGGACCTTACAAAGCCTAATAACACCCTAGACAATCAATCTCTTGAGCTAGGAGATGTTATCTCAACCTAAGCATGTTCAAGCGATTCCCCAAACGCCTCTCGGGGGGAAATCACCAAGTAATCAAATTTCAATTGATCAGAAAGAAATAAGCATTAAGGACACTTAAATTAAAGAGATCTAAAACCTTAATCAAACATAAACAAATCTAGAAATCCATAAGTTTTCCCCTAATCTCACCCTCTCCTCAAGAACCCTAGTTTAACTTACTCAGAATTCATGAAGTAAAGCATAGATTCAGAATTGAAAATCAATTGCATAAATTTAAAGATTTTAGTAAAAGAGAATTTGAAATTGCTTAAGAGAAACGAAAATTTCTGGAAAATATGATCTTAAGTTCAAAAGAAAAAGAAAAATTACTTAAAGAGAAAAAAAAAAGAAAATTCTCTAGAAAGAGAAATGGAAAATTCCTTAGAAAGAAAAATGGAAAAAGGCTAAAACATTATTGGGCTTGCCTTTTTACATAAAGGGGTATTAATGAGCCCTTTTTACAAAAAGCCCAAAAAGTCAACTCTGGCGAAAAAGTCAACATTCTGGTGTGAAGAACCACTCGACCAAGTGATGGTCGAGTGTCAAGCTCGAGTGTCATGGATAATTGTCAAATCTTCTAGATCACATCCTAAACTTTAACTTTAGGCCAGCCGATTTTCCATAGGCCTTCTTGTAGTCCGAAATACTCCATAATAAACTCCAAAAAGTGCCTAAAAATACCTTTTATGCAATGTATGCAATGCCCAACACTAAGTATGCAAATTATGCCTAAAGGAACCTAAAATAATGATAATAATGCAAGTATGAATGCAAAACATGCTAAATAATGCCCCTAAAATGTGTTAAAATGCAGACACATCAGGCTGCGACCCATATTTTCCTTTTTTCTTTAAGTAAGTCGGCCTTAGGACCCCTATATAAGGTCTCCTTGCAGCCATGTAATAAATCACTCAACTTTGAAATCAATAAAGAACAGAGTTTTCTCAAAGAGAAATCCTTAGTCATTAGCAAGCTAGTCGTTTGTCTAAGACTTAGAACAGACTATAAGATCTCGAGAGGTTTCCCCTTAATCTAGAATGTGCTTGAGTGTATCAAGAAACCCACCATCCTGTTGGGAATGTCCTGCAATCATTTGTACTTACTCGTGTGGTCAGTTCTAACATCAAGATTAGACAAAGTCATATGGTACTAGGGTTTGTAATTGCTTGCTAGAGTCCACTTATAATCTGTGAGTTAAGATACTCACTACTAGTACTATATGATCCTATTGGGTCACACAACTAAGCAAATTGAGACAATTCAATAGAGAATGATCATTATAGGAATGATTCATGACTTGAGCATAATAATACATGGTTTCAGATGAGAACATGTGCTTTAGGCCATGCCTAAATTAATCCTAATTCAACTAGGAATTAATTAAGTGTTTCGGGTTGGGCCTAAATTAATCCTAATTAAACTAGGAATTAATTAGGTATTTTGGGTTGGGCCTAAATTAATCCTAATTCAACTAGGAGTTAATTAGTTGTTTTGGGACGAGCCTAAATTAATCATAGTTCAAGTAGGAATTAATTAGGTTAACTTAAACTCCCTATATATATGATATATGGCACATTTTTGATAACATAAGAAACCTTAGCCGCTGTGTTGCACAAGTTGAAATCCTAAGAGAATTGCACACAAAGTTCTAGGAAACTTCTCTCCTACTTGCGTGCGTGTGGACTATAAATAGAGGTGCTACACTTGGTACACTTGCTGATCTCATATCTGATCTTATATCCGCTGCACTAACCAAACTTCATGAAATATGATGTTTTCATGCTTGATTGATTGATTAAAAGTTTGTTTTAATTTAATTAGAATGCATGATTAGGGTTTTGATGAAATCGAAAAATCAGAGCTGATTTTATTATTGCTGAAATCGAAAATTTGAGCTGGTTGTGATCTTAATGAAATATGATGTTTTCATGCTTGATTGATTGATTGATTAAAAGTTTGTTTTAATTGGATTAGAATTGCATGATTAAGGTTTCATTGAAATCGGAAAATTAGGGTTTCATTGAAATCGAAAAATTAGGGTTTATAGTTTCAGGGTTCTGATGTGATAAACCAAAATAAAATATAACTTAATTTAAAATAGCCCTGAATGATCCGATTTAATAAGGTTAAACCGGATCTGGTTTACTTGCAATCGGTTTAAGAAAAATTATACCAAGTTGGAGAAAAACCAGCAGGTGCCAACCGGCACAGGGCCAGGATTAGAAAATTCATAAATAAATTTTCAAAGCCTTTGATTCGATTTCTTTGAGTTTTAAAATCCCCTTTTAACCCTCTTGAGTGCATATATGATATACATTCAAGTTAAAGTTTAGTTCCTCAAACAAATATCAAGAAATTGATGTCTTTCCAATTCACGTCAACTGTCAAGTCTCGTTTCATCGTATGGTGGACTAGCTCGGGTTAGGTACCTACTTTGACATGGGTGGGGCAAATGGTAACCGTTACCATATGACTATGAGATTGGTTTACTTGACTGAGCTATCAAGACCGTCTTGAGCTTTGAGACATCGAAGTGATTTTGGCATATGAGATGTCAAATCACGACCGAGAGTTATATATGTGATATAACTAGCAAATAAGTTGCTTACCTAAATAACTAAGGTCTGGGCAATGAGCTCAACTCACTCAAATTTTTTTGAAATATGGATCTCGGGATCATTGTATTCAATCGAGGAACTATTGATTGAACATAATGTGAGTTAAATATGTTAAGATTTCTCAACACTTAAATCATCATAACTAAAACTCCTTACTTCTCTTAATTTCAGCTATGACAAATAACAACAACCATAACCACAACTCATTCTCCCTTCGATCTGCCCTTGAGAAGGACAATGTGAATGGGAAGAATTTCCTGAGTTGGTACCGTAACCTGAGAATTGTTCTTAGGCAGGAGAAGAAAGACTATGCTTTGGAACAAGTCTTGCCTCCTAGACCGGCTGCCAATGACACTGTTGCAGTTAGGATTGTTTGGGATAAATCATTCTAATGATGTGATAGATGTGCAATGCTTGATGCTTGCGACCATGACCTCGGAACTGCAGGTGCAGTACGAGAATGTGGTGTCGCCCATCGAGATCGGGACTGGCCTGAAGGGAATGTTTCAGGAACAGGCACGACATGAGAGATACCAAACGGTAAAATCTCGCATCGAATGCAAACTATCGAAGGATGGTTCAGTGAGTAGTCATGTCATGAAAATGATGGGTTATATTGATAGTCTGACTAAACTAGACTGTCTCCTTAGCCAAGGATTGGCTACAGACATCATACTTCAGTCGCTGCCGTCTTGTTATCATCAGTTCATATTGAACTATAATATGAACAACATGACGAAGACGTTGACTGAGCTGCATGGAATGCTTAAGAAAACATAACCGAATGTCAAGAAGGGTGCCCCGCCTGTACTCTTAGTGAAAGGGGATAAATCGTTTAAGAAACGTGGGAATGACAAGGGTAAGGGAAAAGCTAAAGCTGACCCGATTGTGAACCAGGAGTCGGCCACATCCATACCCGAAACCAGGCCCGGCCCATCTAAAACGGATGTCTGCAATTACTGTAACGAGCAAAGGCATTGGAAAAGAAACTCCAAGAAACATTTGGAAGATTACAAGAAGATGAAGAAGCATTGTTGAAAGAATTCAGTTTTTTTTTCAACAAAAAACATATGTAGCAAAATAATCCATAATTAAAACATAAAAAATACATGTAGGAGAATTTTTGTAATAATCAAAGGGATTGTTTTGGATTTGTTTTGGATCATTATATATGTTTTGGATTTGTTTTTGAATTTTTAAAATTAAATGATAATTTTATTTTATTTTTGAAAAAAATCTTCTTACAAGAATTTTTACTTTTTATTATTCAATTTTTTTTGAATTATTAATTTATTTATATTCGAATTTTTGAAGTTATTTTTATTATTTTATTGAAATATATTAGTGAGTAGTTTTAATTTTAGTTTCTTATGAATTACTTTTCGAATTCATGTATTTTTTCTTTCTGTTTTCTTATAATATATAAAGTTTTTTATTTTCGTTTTAAAATTGTTATAAAAATAATCATATTTTTAATAAAAAGTTTGTACTTCACACATAAAAATAATACTTTGAAGGTTTAAATCACCAGTAATCATGTTGGAGGTTTATTGTAAAAGTAAAAATGTTTAAATTACAAGTAGCTATCGTTTTGAAGGTTTTTTAGGGATAATACCGAAAATAATATGTAATAAAACATATCACTATCATTATCAAGTTTATAAAATTATGGTAAATAATATGTCAAATTGAAATATTCGTGATAGAGACTCTATATTTATGTTTAAAACTTTAAAAATCTAATGAATAAATCCATTAAAATTGAATTATTTTTTGTATTATTCTTTATTTCATATGATTAACTTTTATTTTTTTTGGAAATGAATGTTAAAATTATAAAACATATGATTTAGAGATTTGTTTGTGCTTAAACTAGTATTATAATACATAAACCAAATTTGAAATTTTACAAAGTCTGAGCAAAAGATTGAAGTCTTATGAACAGGATAATTTGTTGCATAGTTACTATTAAATTTATACAATTATGGTAAATAATATATCAAATTGAAATATTTGTGATAGAGAATCTAAATTTAAATTTTAAATTTTGAAAATCTAATGCACATAACCATTAAAAATTAAAATATAGTTTGTATTATATTTATTTATATGATTGATTTGCATTTTTTGAAAATGAAGGTAAAAATTATAAAACATACGATTTAGAGATTTGTTTCGCTTAAATTCGTATTATAATACATAAATAAATTTGAAATTTTACAAACTCTGAGCAAAAGATTGAAGTTTTATGAACACAAAAATTTGTTGGGCAGTTAGATATATAGTATTACTATGTATGACATACGATTAAATTATGTAAAATATGTTTAAAGTATCAAAACTCAAAATATCCACATTTGAAGTTTTTTTAACCAAAATCTGATTTTTTGAAGTTGTGTAATCTTGCATTATATTATTTAAAGTTTATGATTTGGGTTATTAATTAGATTTTATCGATCTCTTTTCCTATATTATGTAAGAATTTGGTTAATGAGTCGGATTGATAAAAAAAATTTTATCGATCTAATTATTAAGAAAATAAATTTTTCGTAAAATAAAACTAACTATTTGCAAGTGTCTTTAGTCTGATGGCAGGTGATAAGTTTATTAAAGACAAGCGCACTTGTACATCCAAAAATCAAATCCCGCAACTTACATTATGTAGAAATTTGGCTAATAGACTGGTTTATTGTGGCTCAATGTTGACAAAATAAAAAAAAACTAACAATTTTTGTATAAATTATGTAAAAGGATTACAATAAATTTCTTTGGGCTAAAAGACCATTTAATATAAATTATATGAACAAAATAAAACTATGATTGCGTGATTATGGCTTAGAAGCCTAAATTTCAACAAACTGATTTGAACTAACGGGATCACATCTCGTGAGAGGCATAAAGCAGTTCTCGTTATGCCGCCTTGATGACACAATTACACTCACAAGGATACCATAGTGTCATGGTCCATGATGTCCAACCACTGCAATCAGTGGACCTAGAGGTGTCCAGGGGTCCCTCCAAAAACTAATGGTACGCCCATTCCCTGACTGAATTGTTAGCCAGTTTATAATTGTATGCCTTAGCTTTGGGAGTTGCTTAAAGTTCCATGAATGATTTTGTGATGGCTTGATTTCCATAAACTCTAGCCTTTGATCACGCGTGTATGATCAATGCAACCCATATTGACTCTTACCTAAAAAATAGCATCCATAGTAGTTTTAAAGCACAAGTCCGAGTTCAACAGATTTAAGTTTTTTAGCCCTAAGCCTCCTTTTATTTTTGGCATAGTGACTGAATCTCATGAAACCTTAGCAGAATGCCTTCCCTCTATGTTTCATTTCCACAAGAATGCGCTGCACATAGAGTTGATAACTCTTGATACACTTTTTAGGGACAATAAACACAGTTAACCATAAATCAATAGTTCATGATATGACTGAGCTTAGCAGCTACAGCCTTCTAGCGAGGGAAAGGTACTTGGATGTCCAATATTCAAATTTCGATCTAATTTTTTTGATCAGAGGCTCACAGTTAAGTAGGGAAAGCTTTTTAGAGCTGAGAGGTAGACCTATATATCGAATAACAAGAGTTCATTGCTGGATCTGAGAGACTGACTCTATGTTTGCAATTTGTTTAGGTGGTAGTGTAGTAGAGAAGAAACAAGACTTTACTGGGCTGATGGCTATACATGACAGTTGTTCAAAATCCTTGCAAACTTGGAGTATGCCTAGGACCAAGGTAGGATTCCTGTATAAGAAGATCAATATCAGCAAAACAAAGGTGAGTGAGTTTGGATTCCTTGGACTTGGGATGATACCCAAATATCCTCTGATCAGTTGCCTCATTTAACTTTAAAGAAGGGAAATTCATGATAATACCGAACATATAGGATGATAATGGATCAACCTTTCTTATAACTCTAGTGCTTTTTAAGTAACTTTGTAGACACCATTCACAACCACTGAATATGAATTTGTTGAAGTGCATTGTCTTATCCATTCTATGTAAATTTTTAGCATGTTATGGGATCTCATTAAGCAAATAAGGAAGTCCCACCTCACAGAGTTGAAGGATTTTTCTATATTGATCTTGACAGCCAGCCTAGGAAGTCCTTTTTCAAAATGATATCCATTAACAAGGTCAGACACAATGAGATAGTTTTCTAAAGGCAGACAACCCTTTATAAAAACAGATTGATTGGGAAGGATTATATCAGAAATGTATGGTTTTATAGAGGGTATTACAATAAGAGACTGACATGTAATCTTTAATTATTGTAGCCACATGGAACTTAGGGATCATCGTGATGATCGTTGAATTTGTTGACTCCGGCAAGATTAGGTTATGGGAGAATTTATGAATGGCTACAAATGTTTCTTCTCACACTATTATCCAAGCTGCTTTGTGGAAGCTAGAGGTAAGGCCATTTGGCTTTGGACTTTTATTGATGGTTTGGTATTGATGTTTGCTTGAGCTTGCGTATAGAATAAGTACATGTTGGACATAGTAAGGTCTTCAACATATAATGTTCTTGGAACCAACAAGGGATGCAAGATAGTCTTGAAGTGATCCACTTCCATAGCTCCTAGTTGATCCGGAGTTACTGCAATCTGACCCTGTAAGTTTTCCAAGGTTTAAATCATGTTGAAAGTGTTTCTGGCAGCACTTGTCCTATGGAAAACTTGTGTTTTGGTTCGATTAGCCAACCAATTTATCCTAGACTTTTGCTTGACATTCCTTCTCCCATTCGAAATTGCTTTGAGAGCTTGTTGCAATGATTGAACCTGCACACTTTTAAACATACTGTTAGCCTCAAAAACTCTCTTTTGAATCTCAAAAAACTTGTTTTTGTTTAGTGTTTTAAGTGCTCTCTTCAATTGCTTTTGCTTTAAATCCAGTGACTGGAGAGAATAAACCTCATCTTTCAAGACAATGAGACCGTGGATAGGAAGTTTGAGTGAGAGGTGAGGCAATTAAAGAAATAAGCGGTTTGGTACCATCTAAAGATGGGGGGAGGTGAAAGGGTAAACATCAAGGGCTAATGATCAGAGAATTCAGGGGCTAAGAAGCGGGCAACGCTGAGAGGGTAAGTTGGCAGCCAATTCTCATTGTCCATGTAAATGTGGGTCCATGGTAGCGCATGTATAGCACTTCCAATTCATCAAGACTGAGCTTGAATTTAACCAACTGTTGTGTGAATGAACTTTTGCTTAGTGACGAGTGCTATGTCAGTTGCAAGATTGTTGCTTCAACAAGTTCTACTTCATGGATACTTGATACCGGTTGTGGTGCTCATATTTTTACTAATATGTAGGGCCTAAGCAATAGTAGAAGCTTGGAGAAGGGGCAAGTGGACTTACGTGTAGGAAATGGAGCAAGAGTTGCTGCATTAGCCGTAGAAACATATAATTTGTCTCTTACATCTGGTTTAGTTTTGGTTTTAGAAAATTGCTACTATATACCTGTTATAAGCAGAAACATTGTTTCTGTTTCGGTTTTGGATACTGGAGGTTTTTCATTTTTGATTAAAAACAAATGTTGTTCTTTTACTCGAGATGACTTATTTTATGGGCACCCCATTATCGAATAACGTTATATTCTTGACCAATCTACACCTATATATAACATTAATATCAAGCGCTTCAAAGTAAATGATTCGAACCCGAGTTTTCTTTGACATTGTCATTTAGGGCATATAAACGAGAAACGCAACCAAAAACTTCATCATGATGGGCTTTTGGACTCATTTGATTATGAATCATTTGAGAAATGTGAATCTTGTTTATTGGGAAAAATGACAAAGGCTCCCTTCAACAAAGTCAATGAAAGGGCCAGCGACTTATTGGGCCTTATACATACCGATGTATGCGGTCCGATGAGCCTAAGTGTCAGATGAAATTTCAACTACTTCATTACATTTACTGATGACCTCAGTAGATACGGTTATGTCTATTTGATGAGACACAAATAAGAATCTTTTGAAAAGTTAAAAGAGTTCCAAAATGAAGTACATAATCAACTTGGCAAGAGTATTAAGGTTCTTCGATCTGATCAAGGAGGTGAATACTTAAGTCAAAAGTTCAACAACCATCTGAGAGATTGTGGAATTATTTCATAACTCACTCTTCTTGGAACACCACAATGGAATGGTGTGTATGAGAGGAGGAATCAAATATTATTTGACATGGTTCGATCAATGATGAGTCACACTGATCTTCCGTTATCTTTTTGGGTATATGCTCTAGAAACTTATGCGTTTACACTGAAAAGAGTGCCATCAAAATCAGTGGCAAAGACACCATATGAGACGTGGACGGGAAAAATTCCCAATCTGTCTTTCCGGAAGATTAGTGATGCGAGGTTTACGTGAAACGATTAATATCCGATAAACTTGCACCAAAATCAGATAAATGTTTCTTCGTTGGTTATCTGAAGGAAACCAAGGCGTACTATTTCTACAACCGACCGAGAACAAAGTGTTTGTTGCTCGACATGGTGTTTTTCTTGAGAGAGAGTTTCTTTCTAAGAAAAACAGTGCGAGTAAAGTACAACTCGAAGAAATTCGAGAGCTACAAGAAGCTGCTCAATCCGTACAGGAGGAGCAACAGTTAGACTTGCAAGATGTTGTCGAATCAACACATGTAGAGCCTGAAGTTCGCCGATCCGGTAGAATCCGTCATGAACCCGAGAGATATCTGGGATTCCTCGTGATAAAAGGACAGGATTTGTTGATCGTTGACAACAATGAACTTGCAAACTTCAAAGAAGCAATGATGGGCCCTGACTCTGAAAAGTGGCTAAAGGCCACACAATCCGAAATGGGATCCATGTCAGAAAACCAAGTTTGGTCGTTGGTCGATTTACCTCATGGTGCGAAAGCAATCGAGTGTAAATGGGTTTTCATGAAGAAAATTGATGTGGATGGTATCATACAGATTTATAAAGGTAGACTGGTAGCTAAGGGTTTCAAACGTCCACGATGTTGACTATGATGAAACCTACTCTCCAGTAGCTATGCTTAAGTCCATTCGGATTCTCCTAGCGACTAATGCTCATTATGATTATGAGATTTGGCAGATGGATGTCAAAACCACGTTCCTGAATTGTATTCTGGAAGAGGATGTGTATATGACACAACCCGAGGGTTTTGTTGATCTTAAAACTGCTGAGAAAGTGTGCAAACTTCACAAATCCATTTATGGATAGAAGCAAGCATCACGGAGATGGAATCTTTGTTTCGATGAAGCAATCAAAGAATTTGGCTTCATTAGGAACGAAGAAGAAATATGCGTATACAAGAAGTTTAGTGAGAGCGCAGTTGTGTTTCTTGTGCTGTACGTGGATGATATCTTACTTATCGGAAATGATATTCCGTTGCTGAAGTCCGTTAACGCTTGGCTTGGAAAATTTTTCTCGATGAAGGACATGGGGAAGCCGCCTATATTCTTCGAATCAGGATCTATCGAGATAGACCTAAAAGGCTGATCGGATTGTGTCAAGACACTTATATAGATAAGGTCTTGAGCAGATTTAGTATGCATGATTCCAAGAAGGGCTTCTTACCAATGTTTCATGGCATGAATCTAAGCAAGACGGGGTGTCCCAAGACACCTGCTGAGCGAGAGCGCATGAGTATGATTATTAGTGGATTCACGTATGCAGGCTTTCAGACGGATAAGAATGATTCCCGGTCTCAGTCCGGTTACGTCTTATGTCTGAATGGCGGTGTAGTTAGTTGAAAGAGTTCCAAGCAGAGCACCATAGCTGACTCCACTACTAAACCTGAATACATCGCTGCTTCTGAAGCTGCGAAGGAAGCTGTTTGGATAAAGAAGTTCATCTCTGAACTTGGTGTGATTCCGAGTATTACTGAGCCGGTGGCGCTGTATTATGACAACAATGGAGCCATTGCACATGCAAAAGTGCCCAGATCGCATCAGAGATCCAAGCATATAGAGAGGAGATATCATCTGATTAGAGATATCGTTGAAAGAGGATACATGAAGATCAGCCAAGTTTTAAGCAAAGAGAACGTTGTTGATCCTTTGATGAAAGTATTTTCACAGACTAAACATGAGTATCATGCCAATGACATAGGCCTTAGGTATCTTAAGATGTAATCTTAGTTCCAATGGGAGTTATAATAGTTTTATGTTATGATGTAAACGTACTTTGGTTATGTTTTAATGAAATTATTTCATTTCTATTTAATACTTGTATTAAATATTTATCCCGAAATAATCATGACATTCTTATAGGTCATCAAGTTGAGGACTTGATCATGAAATCCTATAGGCGTAAAAATGCATGAATTATTTCATTCCCTAGTCAATGGTTATTAAAGTGGGATACTAATAACGAGATAGACGTGAGGTGACTGATGACTAAGTTTCATGGAGTCATTGATAATAAGTATCAAGTCAATCATTTAGATGTGTGTCACATGAACATAGCATCAGAAATGACCCGCTATGAGAACTCTACGAGATCGTATAATGAGTGTCATAAGAGATTCTCATACGACTATAGAGCATAGTCCTTAGACCTGAGTTCATGCTGCTTTCTTGCACATGAATTGGTATGTTTTGAAAATTTCAAACGCCAACCTTAACTGGTGGTTATAAAGGAATTTGTCGGGCATATCATGAAATGTGAGAAAGGAACAGAGGATGGAACAAGATGGAATTTGTACCTCCTATATACGGGAGAAATATATATTTGGGCCCTTCAAAAGATTTGATACTGTAAAATGCATGGTCGTGCTCAAACAAGGTGATAGACGCTTGTTTGCTCTATCAGTACAAATTCAAATTCGATGAACATTGATCTGGCTCATTAAAATAAGGATGCACGAACTCTTGCCTTAAAGCAGATAGAAATATGGAGACAAAGGATTTTGGGAATATATGATTCCAGTACAAGTGAGAGATTGTTGGGAATGTCATGCAATCATTTGTACTTACTCGTGTGGTCGGTTCTAACATCAAGATTAGACAAAGTCATATGGTACTACGGGTTGTATTGGCTTGCTAGAGTCCACTTATAATCTGTGAGTTAAGATACTCACTACTAGTACTATATGATCCTATTGGGTCACACACCTAAGCAAATTGAGACAATTCAATAGGGAATGATCATTATATGAATGATTCATGACTTGAGCATAATAATACATGGTTTCAGATGAGAACATGTGTTTTCGGCCATGCCTAAATTAATCCTAATTCAACTAGGTATTAATTAGGTGTTTCGGGTTAGGCCTAAATTAATCATAATTCAACTAGGAATTAATTAGGTGTTTTGGGCTGGGCCTAAATTAAACCTAATTCAACTAGAAATTAATTAAGTGTTTTGGGCTGAGCCTAAATTAATTCTAGTTCAATTAGGAATTAATTAGGTTAACTTAAACTCCATACACGTTTTTGATAACAAAATAAACCCTAGCCACTGATTGCACAAGTCGAAATCCTAAGAGAATTGCACACAAAGTTCTAGCAAACTTCTCTCCTACTTGCGTGCGTGTGGACTATCAATAGAGTTGCTACACTTAGAGCACTTGCTGATCTCATACCTGATCTTATATCCGCTGCACTAACCAAACTTCAGGTATAATCGAGTTCTCTATTTATCAGATTCAATTAAGTTAATACAAGACCTAGGGTTTAGGGTTTTGCTAGATTAGTCAATTGATAATTGTCGAATTGCTTAAAAACCTAACACATCCTTCTTGTGGATCGCTCCTCAATCCCCCACCTTCCGCACCTCGACTTTTCTTACCAAGGAAGTACATTCGGTTCCTTTGGACGGAACCCGCTCCCATCAACCTTAGAGAACCATCTTGAAGCTCGTATCATTCGTTCGGTCCAAGAAGCTTGTATAGTTGTCGACATTGTGTCAACATACTTGCCATCCTTGGACCATATAATATTGCTTTGATTTTGTTTCCCTTTCATTTGATCTCGTCTTTATGTTGACAGATTCTTGTTTCCGTTTTGTTTGATTTCGTCTTTATGTTGACGGATTTTGTTACCGTTGCCCATTGAAGACCCACAGCCATCGAACCATTATATAAGGTTTCTTTGTGGCATTTGTTCATTTCACCTTTGAATTAATAAAGATAAACCTTTTTCTAACACAACCGCCACTCTTCTTTGAAGATTCGAGACGAGAGACGAGTTCATCCTTGTTAGGATTCCAAGTCTTTAATGAATTCGAGACTATCAAAGGATTCACCCCATCCGTTGTGGTTCTCACTTCACTTCCGCCTAGTTACATCTTTTCGAAAGTTTGGATTCATCAAGATCGAACCGGAGAAAAACCATCACCATCGAGGCTCCTATCATCTGGTATCAGAGCCGAAAGGTTCCACGGTAACACTCTGTATCGTTCACCTTTCATCTCTTCATATTTGCTTCATTTCATATTTTTCCGATTAGATTTTTAGAAGTTCTATGAGTCACCAAGATCTAGTACTCATAAAATCCGGTCATTTGTTTATTTATTTGCTTTCATCTACTAAAAAAACCCATAAAAATTGTTTTTACATTTTATTTTTCTTCATGTTCATCTTGTTCTTCGTGTTGTTCAAAAACAAAATATAGAAAACATTGTTTGATTCTCGCTTTTAAGTTATTTTCACCTTCTTGTTTTTTGTTTTCAATTCGGTGATTTTCAATTTGAATTGTTTCCTTATTGAAAAAAAAAACTATCCGTTTGAATCTAAGTTTTAATTCATTTTATTTCATAGGTTTTGGTTTTGAGTTCATAGGTTTTACAATGTCGAAAAATACAAATGGGAACCCGGCCGATAAGATTCCAGCCAGCCAACTTACCAGACTCACAGATGCTCTAATCAACATCCAAACACAAATTGCACAAATGAGTGAGTGAATGGCACAACTGGAACAGCCGCCACCACCACCACTACCACCTGCGGTACCACCAGATCAATTCCACACAAACCAAACAATCGAGCAACCGTTGAGACGAACAACGAACTAATGGACCAACTACACGGATGAGGATGGAGATGAGCAGACCGAATATGACTCGGACAAACAACCCTTACCACGTACAACCAGACCAAGCCGTTAAGCAAACCGCCAACAAACCGAACCGTACGCAAGAGGCATACCGCGGTAGACTAAACACAATCGAGGCATCCCATATGACTGAGACCCGTATGACCGAGACTATGGCGACACACATAGGCGTGATAACAAAGGGCCGGCTCGACATGCTGATCCCAAGATCGCAGCCCTAACCTTTGCGAGACGCGTTAATCCAGAAGCATACTTGGACTGGGAGAGACAATTTGATAATATCTTTGATTGTTACGAATATCATAACCGCAAGAAAGTTTTTTTGCAGTGGTACATCTAACCAAAGGAGCTCTTGCTTGGTGGGATCGAGAGGTAGCAGACCGTAGACACTACCGGATCAAACCAATCGATAGTTGGGACGAAATGAATTGTCTCATGAGGCTACGCTACGTTCCATCCTACTATCACTGGGAACTGCAGAAGCACTTCCGGAAGCTAAACCAAGGAACCAAGAGCGTAGAAGAATACTTTGACGAATTCGAGCTC
>JAKUCM010004825.1:0-19818 GCA_023374145.1 Lepidium sativum | reverse complement strand
CCAGATTCCGGAGACATAGAAACAAAATAAGTAAATGATGGAGAACTCATGTCATAAACAAGATATAATATTGCAAATATGTTATAGGAAAATCAACTCGTCGATATTAATTTTGTTTATTTCATTTTTTCTTTTAATAAATTCATAGTTTTAAATATATTTTTAAATATTTAGTATTGAAATTCTCTTATTAATTGAATAAAAAAATCTATAATAATTCTAATTGATAACATCATTCATAAAACCGTACCGTTTTTATATTTTCACCAATCATAATTTTATTTTGTTCTGCACCGCTTTATTGTCACCAATCACAATTGTCTATTCATCTTCATTTTTTTTCCTGTGATTATCGATTCTGGTTGGACTAAATTCGAAATCAATTTCGCTAGATCTGGACAAATGATTAAGTTACTTGGCTTTGGTGTTCCTCGTTTTTATTTGTTTAGCCATAGGTTATTATTATTCCTTTAGTTCTCACGGAAGCTTTCCTTAGGTTGATTCTATGGTTCCGTAACTCATGTTAATACCTATTTGCAGGAAGAATTTTACTCATAGGAGACAACATAACTCTGATGATGAACACGTAAGTAACACAATAGCTATTTTAACCCTTTTCTTTTTGTTGTCACATAACAAGAAATTAAAAAACAATTCTGTCTAATGGTAAGAGGGGAAAGTAATGTGTGTGTCAACAAATTCTCTGCAGATTTGTTGATTGGCTTCTCTCGATTATCTCCAAAGCTTTGTCAAATATCTTGTTGAGATATGTGTCTGTTTCTCTTTATTGTCTTGTTAATGTCTCTAAATTTTCGGATGAGTTTTGATGGAATTGAAAATGGAGAACTAAGATAATCTCATAAGGGTTATATAAATGTTGTGTGATGATATAAATCTATAAAAATTTGATCAGTTACCAATATGATAGGCAAGACTTCTCTGTTTTTTCATTTACCACACAGACAAAAGCGGTTGGAGGTTTGTATGTCTCTATATCTTGGTTCTGTCTTGATGTTATGGATAGATTCGAAATTGGAGCTAAATATTTATGACTATAAGAAGTTTTAATGTTAATCATGTGATTTTGTCTTGTGGGGTGCCGTTGGAGTATTGGGTTTGAATCTGAACCCAATTTTGCGACAAGAGCTGGCTAATCTTGACAAAGCCCTTAAATCTTGTACGAAGGATTAAAGAAACTAATATTTTGTCCGGTGAATACACAATTATGAAATCCTTGTTTGTGTTCATGGTCCCAACATTGTTCCCCATCTTGAAACAATCATGTCCACAATTGTGAAGACTTTGGCTTCAAGTGCTGCTTCCTTGTTTATATGTTATGAATTCTTCATCTCTCTTTAATAAAATTTTATGAGTACATCATTCTAATCGAGTGGGCTTTACAGGTTTGGTTTGATGATAATTACAAATCTATGATTGACTTTGCAATTCCAAAATATTGTCAACATACTCACTTAGATCGTATTAATTTGTAAATACATACAAATTTGAAAATACGTAATTTATTCCGGTATAAGTTTCATTTATAATAACATATATATATATATATGTCATCCATTCAATTTTAAATTTCTGAACACATAATTTTTATTTACAAATTATTATATGAATACATAATTTGTATGTACAAAAAAAATAAGTGTCCAAGATCATTACATAATTTTTAAGATATGAAAAATATAATACATAAACACATGATTTTTTTATCCAACACATAAAATATAAATGTAAATACATAATATATAAATTTAATAAATTTAAAAAGATTTAGAGGTTAGTGTTTTGAAATATAGATTTGGGGTTTAGGTTTTGGAGATTGGGTTAATTTTAGTTTCTTGATAAAAACTAAAAAAATAAAATAAAAATAAATTTGATACATTATTTAAAAACAAAAATTAATAAAGAGAAATTTTGAGTACGATCAATTTTGTTGTATCATTTCATAAAAATCTCCCTTTAATTTTTTTTTGAAAAAGCCTCTTACTAATAGAATCACCAAAATGCCTTCAAATTTTTTTTATGAAGATCTTTTTTTCTAAAATTTTTTTTACGAAATTTTTTTTATCTCAAAATTTATCAAACAAATTTAGAAATATTTATAAAAGATCTTATAAAATTTTATAAATGATATATTTATAAGTTATCTTATAAATTTTTTTAAATATTATATTTATAAGTTATATTATAAAATTTTATAAAACGTTCGTATAGAATTATATGGTTGTTTATAAAAATATATAAAAATCAAAAATATTGAAAATAATGTGTATAACTTAAAATTATAATATTTTAATAACATTTTATATATCAATTTTAAAATTAAACTTTCAAATATTTTATTATAAGGTTTTATAAAACAACTTGTAAATTGAATTTTTATAAAGCTTTATTAAATAATTTATAAATATATCATATAAGATTTTATAAGATTTTTTCTAAACCTTATAAATGTAAAAATTAAATTTGGTGGAAAAACTTTTTGGCGGGAAAAAACCTATTTTGCAAGAATTTTTTGTTGGCAAAGAAAAGTATTTGTAAAAAATTGATTAAAAAAAAAGATAATCCAACAGTATTTTTTTGGCTTTTCAATAATGAAGATCATTTTTTGAAAATATCCAAAATAGGGATAATTTTAAAATTTTACTCTTTTGAAAGATGTTTTTTACAATTGTCCCTTTACAATAATCAATATCACATTGTTCCAATTTTTGTAAAGTTGTATCTAATTTGCAGATACAATATAACCTCTTTTAATAAATAATGTTGATATTGTACTAAAATAATATATTTTTATTAATTTATAAAGATTATTAAATTATCAATACATTAATTGAACCAAAAGTTAAATTTGAGACCATAAAATTATATTCTTTTATAAACATTTTTAGTGTATATTAATTCATAGAGTATTAGTTTAAAGAGGTTATAATATTTAAGTATTTTATCCTATTCTTCTGTGATATTAGTTTAATCCAATGAAAGTATTATGTCAACTTTCATCTTTTAATATGTCAAATATTAAATATTAATTAATATACAATATTAAATAATTAATAGCAAAATATTCCAATATATATATATATATGAAATATATTGTAAGTTGTATATACATCAATCATAAAAAATATTTATTATTATCGTAGAATTATACAAATTTGATGATTGCGTAAATTCATAACAATTGTATAATCAATAATTGTGAAAGCAAAAGCGATATAAGTAATGAATATATAATTGCAAAGCAAAAAAAATAGCTATCTAGAGTGCCACACCTATTATTACGGATGATGATAGAGCATTTAACTAAATGCTACTATATCATTAGATAGCGTATTTCCGGTGCTACAAAAACTTGTTTTTCCAATAGTGATTTCCCTTGTCTTGAATTTCAAGCTTGGTTTTAGAATTTAATAATTGTACTATCTTTATGCTATAAGGAGAAATATTATTTATGTTCCTTTGTTTGGATTCAAAAGGATTTTGTTTTGCGATTAAAGACAAGTGCTACTCATTTAATCATAGTGACGTCTTTATAGTAGTAGTTCATTGGAGAATAATTGTATATTCTGAACTAAAATGTGTCTATCTATGACATTAATAAAAAATATTTAAGTCAAATCACAAAATCAAACATATTTTTGGTGTTGTCGTTTGGACCATATAAATGAGACACAAATTCAAAAGTTTCATATTGATGGATTTTTAACTCATTTTACTTTGAATCATCTCAGAAATGTGAGTCTTGTTTATTAGGAAACATGACTAAAGCTCCTTTTTTAGGTCATAGTGAAAGAGTCAAAGAATTGTGGGGAATTATACATACATATGTATGTGGACCAATGAATATAAATGCTAGAGAAAATTACTCATACTGAATCACATTTACGAATGACTATAGTAGATATGGTTATATTTACTTGATGAAACATAAATCTAAATCCTTTAAAAAATTCAAAGAATTTGAGAATAAAGTAAAAAATCAGCTTGGCAAGACAATCAAAACTTTTCGATCTGATCAAGGTGGAGTATATTTGAGCCAAATTTTTAATGACCCTCTAAGAGAATGTGGATTTTTTTCACAACTTACTCCACCAGGAACTCCACGATTGAAAGGTATATCCGAGAGGAGAAATTGAACTCTATTAGATATGGTTCAATCAATGATGCGTCATACATATCGGGTATTGTTCTTTTGGGGATATGCTCTAGAAACGTCTGCGTTTATGCTTCATAAATGTCCATCAAAATCAGTTCAAAAGACACCATATGAGATGTGAACTAGAAAAGTTAAGAACTTGTCTTTTCTGAAAATTTGGGGATGTGAATCTTAGGTTAAACATATGTTTTTTGATAAGCTTGGACCCAAATTCGATTAGTGCCACTTTGTTGGTTATCCTAAAGAGACCAAAGGTTATGATTTCTACAACCCTTTTGAGAGCAAGTTGCTTATTGCTCGAAATGGTTTTTTTCTACAAAGAGAATTTCTTTATAAAAAACAGGGAGAGTAAAGTACAACTCGAAGAAGTTCTAGAAACACAGAGACTACTCTCACTCATAAGGAAGGGAATCAACTAGATCCATGAAGAGTCGTAGAAGAATCTAGACACGTGCAATCTGAGGTGTGTATGTCCGTAAGGATTCGTCATGAACCAAATAGATTTGGTGTATAGGTGACAGATCATAATCTATTTCTCATAGAAAAATATGGACTACAAGTGATGATGGGCCCCAATTCTGAAAAATGGCTATATGTGAACAAAGTATGGACTTTGGTGGATTTACCTGATGGCACTAAAGCCATTGAGTGTAAATAGATTTTCAAGAAGAAAACCGACATACATGTTAATGTACAGGTTTATAATGCTAGATTGGTGGCTAAAGGTTACAAGCAAATTCATAGTATGATGAAACATACTTCCGAGTTGCATCTCTTAAGTCCATTCGACAAATGGATATGAAATCAAATTTCCTTAATGGAAATATGGAAAATGAAACTTGGAGAAAACTTTCAGAATAATGTTTTCATTTCTAGTCCTTCATATGTGGCTTGTTTACGCCGCTTGAAAGAAGATGGAAAGGAAGGTGTTAATCTTGGTCAATATGTCTATGAGATATACAATCATGATCTATTCATAAAATAGCGAAAAGCGACTCGAGGCGATGAAGGCGGTTTTAGCGCTTCATGCCTAGGTGATTTCCTCGCTTCGCCTCGGACATCTGAAGTGACAAAACTGAGCAAAAATGTATTAGCACCAATTTGTGCAATGAAACAATTTTAAAAGCTAAAACTAAATAAAATTCAGAAAATAAATCAAACCAAAGTACCAATTCTAAATTCACGAGTCTTGAACATAGAGAAGAAACACACAAATAAGTCAAACCAATGCAAGTTTAAATCTCTAAGAGAAAGTCTACATATCAATCTTATCATCATCTCCATACTCATCAGCTTCTCCAAACACTTCAAAATCTTCATCTCCTCCTCTAAAATCTTCTTCAATCTCATCATCATCAACAACAAACGCCATTGGAGATGGATTTTGATAATGAGATGATGTTGTATTCTTCCCTCTCTCATTTGGAATTAATGCTTGTGTTGAACTTAATGTTCTAGCAGCTCTAGTAACATAGCTCGAGTCATTAGCTCCATTTGTTTTGCCTACCGTTTTCCATGTTAAATCACCATCTTTAAACACTAAATCATCATAATCATATGTCCATCCGATCTTCATGCCAACCACTTATTACTATCATCAAAATTTTGTAGGAAAATAGGATTAAATGTGTTTTTCCTCGGTAACGTTTTAGTGTACAATTGTAATTAATGAATACCATATTATTCAGTATGTTTTGAGCCAGTCGATTCCTTATCTTTTTGTGGAGCTGTTAAAAGTAACAAATACAAAATGTGAATAACAACTTACAATCTGATTTTGTAATAACTTATATATTATAGAGAAACTATAACATAGATACAACAATTTTCAAAAAATTAGATTTCTAACACAAGTTTTCCCAAAATTAAATTTAGTGTAACTAAAAAAAAAAAAATATGCCCCTGTAACAGTATAACAAAATTATTAATTGTTCAAGTATTTATTTATACGTATATATATGCACCTCTAAAATATTTATTTTATACGTTAAAAATTATATAGATATGTTGAATATTCATATTTGTTCCTACGCACCGTAAAATATATATTGTTAACATGATTATTATCTTAAAATTTGGCACATATTTGATATGTTGGATATTCATATTACTTTTCTTTGTAACAATTTGGCACATATGTTGTTTTTATATAAGTAAAATTGGTATCTACTCAACTTATATCTTACCATGTTGTCAAATATTATACTTATCTAACTCATTTAATACATGTGTAATATAAATTTTATCTTTTCAATTTACAAAAAATAATATCGATTTAACTCGTTATGTATCGGTATACTAGGGGTAAAATTGTCAAGTTGCAACAACTTTGTCAAAAATCTAATATTTTTAAAACTTATGTGAGACTTTTAATTTTTCAAAAACTTATGTATTTTAATTAAATTAGCCCTATATTATAACTCACTTATATGTTGAAAGATACTTTAATTTCCCTCACTGTAAGTTGCACTACACATAAGGCTAAGCATTCTAATGGGAAATTTTTAAGTTTCAGAATAGATGCTCCATAACATGACCACCAGTCAGCTAAAAAAATTTTAACGTTGTATGTTATTTGGTTAGTCTTTTCTAAAAATAAATAATATATTAAATTCAAATTATTACCTTGGTGATTTTGTGTACCATTTTCTTTTTGCCATGGGATGAACAAAGAGTTTTTCACAATTTCTAAATTGATGCAATTTTCAAGTACTTTATCTTGAGTTTTAAGGTCTGGAATCACCCTTCCAATAGTGTCGTATAAACCCTTAACAACCTTTTCAGAACCCACTGTTTCATTATTTAAATATTCATATCCTGGATTAAGAAAATAACCAACAACATGCAATGACTTATGTAGTTGAGAATTCCAGCGCTCATCAATGGTGCCAAATGCTTGTAAGTACTCATCTTTTCAGTAATTAAAAATCTTATCAATGGCCTCTTTCGCCCTATCTATAGCTTTATATATGTACCCATAGCTGACTTTTTTCTCTGTTAACAATGCTTAACAGAGAAGTAATATTCAAAGGAGGGAGACACACTAAGTTCTTCGTTGGGTAAGCAAAGAGAAAGTGAATTGGAAAATTGGACACATAACCATCAGAAAACTTTACATCTGAAGAAATCCAACAAAACAATGTATGTTTAGCTCTTCCTGACTACCGGAATATTGGAATCGCTTGTTTTCATTCCTTGTTATATGCAATTCGGGCCTTGCACATATTTCGGCTAAGTCGAACCTTGCTTTAAATTATCTTTACTCTTTCCCTGGACATTTCAAATCATGTTCAGAATGTTATCAAAGAAGTTTTTTTCGTTGTGCATATGATCAAGATTGTGTCGTAATAACAGATCTTTCCAATATGGGAGTTCCCAAAAGATACTCTTCTTGTGCCAGTTGTGAGAATAACCATATCCGTCAGGCATATTTCCTACAGTGTGCCAATTTCCCCTATGTTTACAAGTTTCCTAAGCTCCATAATGATCAATTTGCTCTAACATATCACTGCCTTACATGTTTGTTGGGGGACGAACACACACAACCTTGTTCTTCTTGAACAATTTCTTACTTCTCCAATATGGATGATGCATGGAGAGAAACCGATGATGACAATCAAACCAACATAACTTGTTACCATGTTTTAGCTGAAATGCATCAGACCAACCCATACAATATGGACAAGATAACCTTCCATGTGTCATCCATCCAGAAAACATTTCATACACTGGGAAGTCACTTATTGTCCAAAAATAAAACTGTATGCATCTTGAAGTTCTGCTGATGCGAGTAATTAAATGTGCAAATACCTCTATACCATAAATGTTTCAATTCATGAATCAGAGGTTGCAAGAACACATCAAGGGAACGATTAGGATGAGAAGGACTTGACACTAGAATAGTCATAAACAAAAATTCGCTCCGCATGCACATATCTTGTGGAAGATTGTATGGCGTCAATATAACAGGCCATATAAAATATTGTCTCCCAGACAATCCAAATCGGCTAAATCCATCACTGCATAATCCATGATAAACATTCCTAGACGCTTTAGAGCCTTTGCATCTAAAGGGTGGGTGACCTTGCCATCTTTTACCATATGTTTTGCATGTCATCGCATTGCCAAAGATGTCTTTTTCGATTGATATAATTGTTTCAATTTACCCATGATTGGTAAATACCACATACGTTTGTATGGGACACGCGTCCTTACACCAGTTGTTCGGTATCTTGTTTTACCACAAAATTGACATTCCTGCAACTTGTCATCCTCTTTTTAAAAAAAACATGCAATTGTCAATGCAAACATCAATCAATTATGATGGTAATCCAAGATCCACAACTATCTTTTGTATTTCATAATAACTCTCAGCAGAATTATACTCTTCTGGCAAATACTCTTTAAGCACATCAGCAAATTGATTCATACTTCTCTCACTTATTTTTCTTCACTTTTAATAGATATCAACCTAGATGCTAATGACAGTTTAGATAGACCATCTCTACATCCCTCATGGATAGGTTGATTTGCAGCATCTAGCATATCATAAAATTATTTTGCTTCCGCGTTAGGTTCTTCAATAGTATATTCAACATCGGGAATATTACCATGATATGCATTTGTAACCATATCATGATACATATTTCATTGTAGATGATCATAGTTTTCAAACATACTACCCCCATAATTATAATTATTATTGTCATGACTAGGTTGATCATTAACACCAGCACATGCATTACTACTTCTAGCACCCATATTGTACCCCTCCCTATGTGAAAACCAGATATAATAGTTTGGAGTAAATCTTTTATTATATACATGTCTTTTCACTATATCGATATTCAAATATTTCTTGTTCCCACACTTTATACATGGACAAAAGATGTTACCGTCATCAAGAGTATATGGGTTATTTGCCGCCTGATTTATAAATGCTCACAACCCATCTTGGAACTCCTTCGTCACTTATCCGGTCTCCATATCCCTTCGATTATACATCCATCGTCGTAATGCGAACACTTCATGTTCCGACGTCATTTATTTTTCCTAAAAAAAACTGTGTAATGGAATATATTTAATTTTAGAATATTTTTGTGGGCAAAAGATACTTTCCCTCACTAGTTTCTCTCTCTTATTACTTATGATTTGGTGTGAAAATACATTCTCATGGTGGGGCGTTTATAGGGAAAAACGAAAATTCTGGTATGGAATTGCGATGTGGCAAAGGTCAATCGCAAGAACAACGCAAAGATGCCGCAAACATGCAATAGAAAGAAGGTCTCGCAAGAACATCGCAGGTTTGCGATGCTTTTGCGATAAATTTCTAGGTGTCGCAAGAGCGTCGCAGAAGAATCACAATTAACCCTCAAACCTGCTATGTTTTTTACGTGTCATATTTTTGCTACGCTCTTACGATGCCAAATATTTTCATCGCAAGAGCGTTGCAAAGGCAAAGCAATTCTGCGACGGAATTTTGGTATCTCAAATTTTTATCGTATATTGTATGTTTTCTTGTAGTGTTTTAGTTTTAATATTTTGAATTGCAGTCAAATACCAAATTAACATGTGGTAATAAAGGTTTAAGAACTATCTCTTTCTCTCTTTCTAACTTTTTTGATTTTATTTATTTAAATAATGTTAAAACCCTCCTTTAAGATTTATTGTTGGAAGTATTCTAAGAGGTGATAAGATTATTCAAATAGAGAGCACTTTCAAGAGTATTAAATAGAGTATTTTTTTTAACTGCTAGAGTAATTAGCTTCTCATGCTCAAGACCATTGATTCATAGAAGGCAATAGAAATTACTTGTTTGCTTTCAACGTGAAAATGTTGCATCTTTACAGGTTCTAATAGGATCTTAACAGTAATTAGACAAATTATTATAATTATAAGATTCAACATTCAATATATAATTAAACAAACCTAAATAGATTTGTCTATCATACAATAACAATTATAGTAATAATTTTCTTAACAAATGAAGTAATAACTTTAAACAAATTCTCAAGCATCAATGTTGGAATTTCTATCTAAAATAGAAGAATGATTAAATATCATTAGGTTCGTCGACAAAAAGAAGAAACATTAATAGCGAAAAAATATAGTTTGTATAGAAGTATTGCCAAATGGACTAATTATGTGATTTTGCCAATACCCAAATAAAATAAGACTGGAATCAGAGGAAGAAACCGAAAAAAAGCAATGGTTTATTCCTTCGCCAACTAAAGCCTAACGTATTTTGTTTGGACCTAAGGTATGCTAGGTTTTATTTGAAAATCATTTCTTTTTCTCCTAATTATATAATATTATTTCTGTATTCCCAATTGACCCACGAGGAGGAAAAATAACCAATTCGATTTTCTATGGCTACAAACATAAGATCCTTTCCGACACAACACTAGAATCCTGAAGTTCTGTATCGAAATAAGAAAACCCAAGAAGCGATTTTTTTCCAGATGGGCAATAAGAAACTGTTGACTGGTGGGTCAAGCACAGCTCGAAGCTACAGAGATCCTCTGTTGCAGAATCAGGTCTGTTCCATAAATCTTTTCTTGTTTCTCACTCTCATGTTCATGATTAATGTTTTCGTAAAGTTTCGTACTTTCTTCGCCAAGTTTCAATAAAAATAAATGTTCAACTTTGCTATATCCTTCAAATTTGATTCCTGAATTAGATTTTCCAAATTGTGCTTGTTTCCGAAATTTCTAAGTTTTAAGTTGGGTTTACTCATTTTACTTTACCGTATGCAGGATATATCAAAAGCCAATGGGACTGAAAATGGACCAAATGATCTCGAGCACGGTGTTGTTGAGGTGTGTGTTTGTGCTGTTTTAGAGAAAATGTGGAAGTGAAGTTATCTTATTTGCTCTCTTTTCAGGCAGCAAATGTCGGATTTGGAAGAGTCTTTGCGTTGGTAAGTGAAGTGTTTCTTGCTTATAGAAAGCCTCAAGCATTCTTGTATAAAGCTACGTCAATAATCAGATTTATGCTTGCAGGCAAAGCCAGATGCGGGAAAGCTAGTGATCGGTACCATTGCCTTGTTGATAGCTTCAACAACTAATCTCCTCGTTGTAAGTCTCATTTATTGAAGAATCTCTGAACCCGAATAGTTCTTAACATAAGAAAGCTGAACTTTTTACGTTATGCAGCCCAAATTTGGTGGGATGATTATAGACATTGTATCCAGAGATGTCAAGACGCCTGAGCTGCAAACAGAATCATTGATTGCTGTTAGAAACGCTGTAGTAATCATTTTGCTCATTGTTGTAATTGGGTAATTGTATCTTCAGAAACTTTCCTTTCTCCTCCCTGATCTTCTATAGCTCTGGTTTTGTCTAAATCATACTTTTTTCTGTTTCTGGGTTTCTTTAGATCATTATGCACAGCTTTACGAGCATGGCTATTTAACTCTACCAGTGAAAGAGTTGTGGCTCGACTGAGAAAGGATTTGTTCGAACATCTAATGCATCAGGTAAAGGATTTACTAAACACATTTCTCAAGCTTTTTATGATTTCCTTTTCCGATGTTATACTTCTTTGGTTTTATTCTTTCTTGCATTATTCGGTGGCTTTTGATATCTAATGTGCTAACTTGACAAGCACTTGAACTTGATTGACTTTTATCTGAGAAGGGAATTGAAAGAGAATGTTTTTGTTGTTCTGTGCTAAACAGGAGATAGCATTTTATGATGTCACAAAAACTGGAGAACTTTTAAGTAGACTATCCGAAGACACCCAGATCATAAAAAACGCTGCTACTACAAATCTTTCTGAAGCTCTTCGTAATGTAACAACTGCGCTTATTGGAGTTGGTTTCATGTTTACATCTTCTTGGAAATTAACATGTACGAAGCTAGTATTTTCTGTTTTTGAATTTGTTACTGATAGATGGAAAAAAAAAAACTGACTTATCTTCTTATTCATCAATCACGCCTTTAGTGTTGGCATTAGTAGTAGTTCCGGTAATTTCAGTTGCTGTGAAACAGTTCGGTCGCTATCTCCGTGAACTTTCACACACAACTCAAGCAGCAGCTGCTGTTGCTGCATCAATTGCTGAGGTATTGAATCTGTTTATATTTTAATTCACAGAGTACTTGTTGATGTATTTTTCAGTTGATATTAAAATTGATTGGATCAATATATAGGAATCTTTTGGCGCTATCCGAACGGTTAGATCTTTTGCAAAAGAAAGTTATATGGTATCACAATACTCCGAGAAAGTCGATGAGACTCTGAAGTTGGGACTCAAGCAAGCTGTGAGTTTTTTAGTAAATAAACCATCTCAGAAAAAATAAAAATATTTTGATTGAGAAGATATATCTGTGTTTCTGTGGTGATTTAGGTACTTGTCGGGCTGTTCTTTGGAGGACTAAACGCAGCTTTCACATTGTCTGTTATTACGGTTGTTAGTTATGGAGCATACTTAACAATTACTGGTTCCATGACTGTTGGAGCCCTCACTTCCTTCATTCTTTATAGCCTCACAGGTTTGATTTCTATTGTGTTTATTGATTAAAATTTTTGAATAGTTATTGTACTAACCAAGATATTGTTTTGCCAGTTGGTTCATCGGTATCTTCTTTATCGAGTTTGTACACAACTGCAATGAAAGCTGCAGGTGCTAGTAGACGAGTTTTTCAGATCCTGGACCGTGTTTCTAGCATGCCAAGTTCAGGGGACAAGTGTCCAGTCGGGTGAGATTTCCTCTTATATTTACAATTCAATATCTATATATCATAAGAACAGTTTCAAATTATATCTCCTAAAACTATGGTTGCAGTAATCCTGATGGAGATGTGGAAATAAATGATGTCTGGTTTGCTTATCCTTCTCGCCCTAGTCACACGATACTCAAGGTGACTCGACATTTTGTATATATATATCACGGTTAAGATCATAATTCTATCAAAAGAAACATGCATCTTTCAACTTATAAAAAGGGAGAAGGATTGGAAGTTTGGTAGAACAGATAAATGTTTGGCTTTTTGTAATTTATTGACTCTAGAGTTGCAGACGTAGCTGATTCTTTAACCATGACTATTGATTTTTGAGGATGATACTAATCATCACTTAAACATCCTAAATTGTCAGGGAATATCATTGAGGCTGACACCAGGTTCAAAAGTTGCACTCGTAGGACCAAGTGGTGGAGGAAAAGTAAGTTCTGACCATCTGGTTTTCAATTTGTTAAGGAAATAAAATTGAATCAGTTTATTTCTCTTTGGTTTGGTTTTTAGATCGATTATTTCTCTATATAAACTATTTGATATTTTGAATCAGATTAACCGAGTTAGGCACCCTCATAATGAGATTATATTTTCATATTATACCTTTGCCATATGCAGACAACCATAGCCAATTTGATTGAGAGATTCTATGATCCTGTGAAGGGAAAGATTTTGCTTAATGGAGTCTCTTTAATGGAAATATCCCATCAATACCTTCACAAACAGGTAAAAGTTCTGTTTCAAAAATAATTCATGTTTATGGATAATGTTAGAACGTATATGGTGGAACTTTTCTTATCATGTGTTCGTTACATTTTAGATCAGCATTGTAAGCCAGGAGCCGGTCCTTTTCAACTGTTCAGTGGCGGAAAACATTGCATACGGATTTGATGGTGAAGCTAGTCTTTCTGATATAGAAAATGCAGCTGTAAGCATGTCACAAGTCTTTCTTTCTCCAGTTTTTGTGCTCATTCGTCGCATTAGGCTATTGAATTAAGTAAACCAAAACAATTCAAGAGACAAATTAGACCTTATCAGGATTAGTAATTTTTCTGTAACCAGAAAATAGAAACTTAATAAGCTATGAAGAGAAAGGATATCCTTGAATGATCATCTAACCCGTGCTGAAACCGAAACCAAGACCAACACCAATCCATCCTAGATTCAATTTATTTGCTTAAGTTTTTTAAAATCAGGACCAAAATTCAGGAGTAAATGCATGCTCTTATTGGGATTGAAATGAAATGTTGTGGCAGAAAATGGCAAATGCACATGAGTTCATAGAATCATTCCCAGATAAGTACAAGACCGTTGTTGGAGAACGCGGGTTACGTCTCTCAGGAGGACAGAAACAAAGGATTGCAATAGCAAGGGCGCTTCTTACAAACCCGAGTGTTTTGCTCCTTGATGAAGCCACAAGTGCACTGGACGCTGAAAGTGAATATCTTGTTCAGGTACTAAAACAAAACGTTGGAATCAAAGCTCAAAAGACTACAATTCAAATAACTCATTTCCTAATGTATTTGCAGGATGCGATGGACTCATTGATGGCGGGAAGAACAGTGTTGGTGATAGCTCATAGGTTATCGACAGTTAAGACTGCAGACTGTGTGGCGGTTATATCAGATGGTCAGGTGGCTGAGAAAGGAACTCATGATGAGCTTCTTAGCCTTAATGGAATCTACACTAATCTTGTCAAGCGGCAGCTTCAGAGTTCTTCCTCTGTGACCAACTTGTGAGATAATAGCATTCTTTTGACAACAACAATAAAATGAGGAGAATCATGAATTCAGCTTCAGAGTTATCTGTCTAGTAAGCTGAAAACCTTCTCATTTGGAGTCTATTCGTATAATTCGACTTTGACTGAGGTTCCAGAGTTACCTGTATAGAAAACTGAAAACTTTCTCATTTGGATTCCATTTTAAGACTCCATTCGTATAATTCGGCTCTGACTAAGTTTCAGAGTTATCTGTTTAGAAAAGGGGTAACCTTCTAGACGAACTAGAGGGTTCTCTTACTGAAAAAATTCTAATGGGACATTCCTCAAGTAATAATCAAAATAAAAAAATGAGACATCGGGATTAGGAAAATGTTCGTCTGGATTCCCAAAATTCTTATACGACTTGGATTCTTATACGACATTGAAATTACATAGTTACTGACGAAAGGAGAATTCATATACGACTTGGATTCTTTCACTGTCTTTCTTCTGGATTTTTTCTTTATTGTCATTTATGTGTTAATGTGGAAACGTTTTTTATTCTGACGCCAACTAAGAAATCCTTTGTTCCATTTTCTTAATACAATCTCTAAATACTTTTATTTTCATGTATTTTTTTCATTGAAATTATATTTCTTTTAAATATATTGTTCCAAATTATAATGATAGAAAGAAAAATCGACAGAATACAAAAATATTTGTAGATACTTAATATAAAGACGAAAAATTGATACCCAAAAAAATTAAAAACTGACGACACTGTTTAGTAAAATATAAACCAAAACAGTGACGAATTTTCCTATGGCGAATGAATGTATTGGAAGAATGAAGATTAGAGAACTACACTGGCGAGAAATATCCCACTACTCTTAAATATAGTGAAGTCAAAACCAATCATAGGCGGTCTGGTTGACACCTTAATAGAATTTCTAGTAAAAAAAGACCTCTAATTAGTCTATAGTTTACGAACAATGAGCGAAACAAGCATCTGCACAGAAGCAAATGAACCCAAGAGCACAATACTCTCTCGAACCAAAGGAAAAAAACTAACGATCAAACTGACTAGATACCTAACTGAACCTCTAATAAGAGCTAAAACCACAAATTAAATTATTAAAGGGCCAAAACCAGTAAAAGACAAAACATGTACACAACAACACCAGATCTAGAAGAGTCAAGCATCGATGAAAGATGGTAGGAGACGACTCGCACCATCAACACTCTTCCCAAAATTAATTTGGATCGCCACCGCCACCGGAGCTCTAACAAGTGTAGCAAAATCTTTCAGACAAGATGAAAATCGATATAGCCCGTGAAACTCAACCAGCAGCTGCACATACCATCGACAAAAATTTTAAACCGTTGACGACCACTAGAGCAAGAGATAGTAATCGAGGGTGAACCACCAAGCACCACACGACATTCCAATGATTCCTATACTGTCTCGAAGTAATAACATGGTTACAGTCGGCCTCCAGATGTATGCATCTGGGTGTATTATAGACTTCACCAAAATAGCAACAATATTGGTCATAACGGAATCCGACCAATCTTGTATGTATTGTCAGAAGAGCAAAATTCCCCTTCAGCGACAACGACCTCATCCTTATTGTACTAGTCTAGTAGCTCACACCTAACACCTACTTTGGTAACATTACTTCCTTCAAACTTAGAGACCTCATCACAATCTCTCTAACAAGTTTCAGATAAACAACAAATTTTAGCAAATGAATCAAGAATATTATTGAGAAACAACAAATCTTACAACAATTGAATCAAGAATGAGCATTTACCTTCTTTCCAACTAAGTCATGAACAATAAGGTGAAGGACTTCAATCTTAGTGAGCAACTCTCCTTGAGTTGTTCTAGTTTTTGTACATGTGTACCTTTGTGTAAGTAAACCCTCTGTCCATCCCTCTCAGTCTTCCAGGTTTGTCTTTTCCTAATACTTTATTAAAAGCATCGCCTTTGACATAAGGGTTGGTTGTAGACTCCATTTCACAATCATTTGATTTTATTTTTTTCCTACCAATACGTAAAATGGTTAGAATACAACAAGAAATAAAATAAATAGACATATGTAAGCATTTATAAGAACTCTTACAATTGCTTCTGCAAATTTTTCTCTCACAGGTGTTCGATCAGGATGTGTGTGCCCTGCTACCCACTCCTTACTTTTACTCACTTTACTAGGGTCTGGACTTTTATTCCTCTAAAGCATAAAACATTTAGCTTTATTTGTTTTCTATGTTACTAATTACTGTAACATTAGATACATACCATCTCATGAGTTAGGCGAACCATTCCTTTGTGGCTTGTGATGTGAGAAATCCAAGCCCTCTTTGGTTCCCTGAATCTGTCACTTTGTACCTATTCAGATAACAAAGAGATAAACAAAACTAATTGATATCTATAGATACCATATTGAACGTTATATATTTACATACCTTGAATGTTGAACTTGTTCTACTCTTAACCCAATTGTTCCAAGCTATTGTAGATGTAATGTTACACAGTTTTAGCTTCTATAATTGTTCCTTACATTTGGTAGCCCGAACTTGATTACTTAGCCTAGGTTTAGAAGCCCTCCACAAACAACCCATCAGTTTAGAAACATAGTCTTTTTGCTAGTCCTCTATCAAATTGAACCTCCCTACAAAGATATTATTTAGTTAACCTCAAATAAAACAACTTTTCATATAATTGTGATTATTTTACCTAAATTTCCTCCCACAGTATGTCTTATTTCTTCATCCAGATGTCTCCAATCATCAAGTATTACTAGTATGTGCTCTCTTACAAGAGGTCCAAGAAATGAGGAAAGTGAGATTGATCCAAGCCCCACAGGTTCAGCTACACCTGTAAACGTAAATTCAACCTTGTCATCATGGTGTTTGGGTACTTTCCCCATCTCTGTTAGTCCCCTTGTATTCTTTTTCTATGTCTCTGACTCTTGAGTTTGTGCCTCTTGAGTAAACTCGGAAACAAGTGCAGTGGGAAAAGGCACAAATTCTTCATCCATATGTTGGTTATATTCTTCATCTTCTACCTCAACAACTATGTTCTTCTTACGACCAATAGAAGATCCGGCAGCTTCTTTCCTTAATTTTAGTACTTTCACCAGCTCCAAATGTATTCTTAGGTATTTGCTCACCATCAACTATGTTCTTCTCATGACCAGGTTAAGATTCAGCAACTTCTTCGGTAATTTCAGCATTGTCACCATCCCCAAGTAATTTTTTTTCAATTTCAGTAGCTTTTTAATAACATAATTTTTCTCCTTGTAAATTTTCTTCTTACTCTTCTTCCAACTATTTCCAATAATAGTAATAACTTCGAGTCCTTGATAACCGGATTTTTACTCTATTGTCAAATCCTGTTATACTTGTATGTCGGTTGTAGTATAATGGGTGTCAATCCAACTAGGAATGTAATTATCAATCAGGATGCAGTTAACTACCCTAATTCAAGCCAATCAAAGTGTGGTTTCTCTAACAACCTAATTCGAACCTTTCAAACAAAAATAGACAAAGCAGTGCAATTGTAAATAATTCAAACAGAGCAATAAACAGTAGAGTATCAAATAGAATTAACGCAGGGTGAGAAAGCAGGATCCTGAGGAGTGAGTTTCATGGGTCAACGTGACTATTAAGTTAACTAGGCGCTTGATATCACTCAATAGAGCTAGTCTCTAGGCAACGAGAACACAAATAATGAGTCCACTCTCGTGGTAAACAAACTCGAGTAGACTACTAACAGACCCTATCGTCATAGGCGTTTGATAATCTAGTCGGAATGAACGATCAACTCGCTTAACGCCGATTCACACCTCAGACATTCGATCCCTTGAGCTGAGCATGTGAATCTCTGATGTGGTTCAGTCTGACGCTCTACCAAACATCCATCGGTGCTAGAGCGTCTCGGAGCAAGCCTCAGTTGATAAAAATGAAGCTAGTGATGATAACACCAAATCAGAAAAGACTTACATAAATCTAACCCTAAGCGCCTTAGAAAAACTAAGCGTCATACAGACCTAACTCATCCTCAGGAACCCTATGTGACTACTCAGAACTCATGAGTTTAACAACAAGCACAAATTCAAGGTTTGAATGCATTAGTAAAGAACTCGAACAAGGTATGAAATCAACGCTTAGTGTAAAACTGAATTGCATAAAAATAAACTCGAAAATTAGAAAAGCGCGTTTGATTACAAAGCTCTAAGTTCGCAAGAAAAAAATCAATTGTAAAAACTAGGGTCCGGGTTTTGCAACATGTAAGAATATTTATACTAAACACATAGCAAAACCCTAGATAAACTCGGCCTAGTGCGCAGTGTGGATTGTGGCATCGGTTTGGCCCAATAGTGCAAAGAGCTGTAGTGCGTCAGAACTGGCCCTCCGTGACTGTGTACTCGAGTTGAGCTCGAGTGTGTGATCTCGAGCTTGTGTGCGCGCATGTCCACGAGCTGAAGCGTGTGCGGGATCATACTGGCGCGTGAGAGAGCTCGAGACGGAGACTCGAGCTGGCGCGTGGTGGAGCTCGATCTGGGCTCGAGTTGACGCTTGTCTGGACTCGAGCTGGGGCTCGAGCTGGCGCGTGTCTGGACTCGAGCTGAGGCTCGAGCTGGCGCGTGTCTGGACTCGAGTTGGGCTTGATCTGGGCTCGATATGTGGTTCTTCCTTGTCCAAAAACAGACTCGATCGTGCCCGCATCCGGTACCCTGAAAACTCACAAAACGTAGTATGTATGCAGATGCATGTGAATGTGTATGAATGATACAATCTAGACTTCAACTATATGAGAATGTATCAAAATGTACGTATAATATACCTAAATGATGCTCCTAAGACGTACTAAAAATGTGTATATCAGTCCTGCTTGATGAATATTTATACGTTTACCAACTGAATATGGCTTCATATTCACCTGAAACATAACAAAAATTGTAAATTATTCATTAAAAAACTAATCCATGACCAAGACTCCTTCACAATCATCTCTAACACAAAAACTCTTGTCTTCATCTGATTGGTTTCCAAAATTATCAAATGACTGAAATGATAAAAGGACAATTGTGAATTCCTCTTCTATTTTCAACTCGTGATATCCTCTTGGTGGCGCCCCTAATAACTACATACCAAGAGGAATTCTCATCCTCTCTTGAGTAAAAGACTTGTTTAGGTTGTGATGA
>JAKUCM010004824.1:0-21901 GCA_023374145.1 Lepidium sativum | reverse complement strand
ACCTTGTATATCAGATTTCACGAGAGTTTAATTTCAATTTTATTCAGAGTTTAATAGATTTAGTACCACTGTGTAACAAATTTTGGCTGAGTTAGTAACGACAGTTTGACAGAATTTAATATAGTTTGTACACTGCGTGCCTGATTTTGGCAGAGGGTATCTTTTATAATGTGGTAGAGCTTCGAGAGAGTTAGGGTGAAGACTTCTAAAAGTATGACTTCGTAGAGTTTAATAGAGTTATATATGCTTCTATAGTTTAGTACGAGCGTATTTTCGTTTTGGTAGAGTTTCATTTATAGGTTTTTTTTCCATGCAGAATAGACATCTCAAAGCCACGCACTAGAATGTGCAAGACATAAATGAGAAATCAAGTAGTTGTCTCATGCTCGACATCTTCACATTTGGTAAATTTGACGGAGAAAACAATTTCTTACAAACACTTTGACGTGGATAAAATACCTTGTGAGCACGTCCCACCCATAGTAGAAGCATGGCATCATTCAACGATTAACCTCAAATATCTTTACGAGTTACTTGTACCATGCATACGCCAAATGTGTGATGTCAAGAATATGTTAGCATGTCTTAGTCGCAAATAAATCACTCTACTGTACATAACCAACCTGGTAGAACAAAGAACTCGCAATTATAAAGTTGGTTTGAGTGGTCATTGGAGGTACAACATCCAAGGAATGTGACGGACTTGTCATAGATGTGAAGGTGTTGAAATTAATGTCTGAACATGTAGAGCATATGTTCACTCTTGAATTCATAAAGTTTGTTTCCTAACATGTTGTACCCTAGGTTTACCTAACTCTACTATAATCTACCAACATCTACCATGTTATATGTTAACCTATACCATACTCTATTATAAGTCTATCAAAATCTACCATGTTTATGTGTAAGGTCAACAAAATGTTACGTCCAAATCTACCAAAAATCATTCATGTTATGTGTTGGCTCAACTATACTAAACTCTACAGTAGCTCAAACTCTCATAGGACCATAATCGAGGTCTAACAATATTTGTCCTTTGTGTGTATTTTTTAACAAAAAATAAGAGTTTTGCTAATTGCATATACAAACTCTACCATACTAGCAAATAATATACCTAACTCTACCAATCCAAAAGCAAACCCATGTGATACTGGAATCAATACTTCCTTATCAATTTTACCCCCCCACTCGGATTGGGATCAGTTGATGAAATTTTCTCTTGTGGTATAAGCTTATCCATGACGTCCAATGCCAAATTTAATGCGAATATAAAAAGGGAACAAACTTATCTTCTAGTCCCTTAAATTTGCATCCTAGGGCTAAAACATTCAATAAACTTCAGTGTATACATGCCATCATCACCAGATTGGGATGTTCAATGGGGACGACTCCACCTTATAGATAATGTAAGCCCATTAATATGTTTCTGCATATCCTTTGGTGCAAGCCTCTTAACTAGATATAGAAGTATCCTCTCGTACGGCCTCCTTGCATGAATAAACATAATCAACATATCATTGTCTACCAAGATCTACCACACTCTACTATTGTCTACTAAATTCAACTAGACTGCTACCAATCAAAATTGAACCATCCATAGTCTACCAACATTACATGACTACCTCAATCCGATCATCATATGCCATAACTGAGATGGCTGAATCATAGATTTTAATGTATTGCTTAAGTAAATCGATCTCCAGTGCTACCCAATATACGATTTTGATGTTCTGAGCAATGTACAAGAACAGAAAAATAGTTAAAAACAAAATCGTTCGAAACTCTATAGTCTATAAACTAACTCGACAAAACTCCATCAAACTATAAACTATATTTACCAAAATCTACTAACTATAAACTAACTTCACTAAACTCTGCCACACTATAAGGCTAACTCAATCAAACTTTACCGAACTGTAAACTAACTCTATCATGCTCTACTAAACTATACTTTTAGTCAGTCAAACTCTGCCAAGCTAGAAAATGCAACACCTAAACTCTGCTAAGTTACAAACAAACTCAGCCAACTTGTAAACAAAGTACACCTAAATCTACCAAACTACCATCAAACCTTTAGAAAAACACGAAGAATCCAGAAACTCAGAAAACTCTACCAAACTACTAACTAAGAATCGACAAAAACCTAAACCTTTTACGAAAAGCTACCAAATTGCAAATTAAAAATTGAGATAAAGCAACAAAAATCTAAACCCCTAAAACTTCTCAAATATTTACCTTGACCAAATGTTGCCTTGAATTTGTAGGTTTGTTTTGTTATGGTTGAAAATCTTGAAATGTTATCCAAAACCCTATGGAAAACATAACAAAATCAATATGTTAGAAATTTTTTTTGATTTCATGAGAACCTTAAGTTTTTGAGTTCAATTTCGTGAAAGCCCTAAAGATTTGGAGTTTGATTTCGTGAAAACCCTAAAATTTTCAAATTCGATTTTTGGAAAACCCTAATTTTTTTAAGTTCAAAACTGACTCTTCTTCTTCTACATTAGTTTTGATTTTGAGAGAGAGAGAGAGAGAGGAGAGAAGAGGAGAGAGAGAGAGAGAGAGAGAGACGAGAGAGAGAGACGAGAGAGAGAGAGAGAGAGAAGAGAGAGACAGAGAGAGAGAGAAGAGAGAGAGAGAGAGAGAGAGAGAGAGAGAGAGAGAGACGAGAGAGAGGAAATTTCTTACCTTGAAACGAAGGAGACAATAAGTATTGAGAGTATTTGAGTAGTACGATTAAATTGTATAGTATTTGAGTTATTAACTCTATATTTTAAAGTATTTGGTAACTTTTAGTAAAAGTTAACCATTCAGAAGACCACCAATATTATTAAGTCTAATTAGGTTCTATTTATTGATAACCAGAACCAAACTTAATTTTATTTGGTAACTATTAGTTAACACAATTACTAGAACTGAAAGAACCCTCATGAACCGAATAGAAGATTCCAAATGCCCAGTCTCACTAATCTCATAGATATGCATAGTAATAAAGAATATTTTTGATAATTGAATTGATATGATTTGGTTTATAAATTAAACTCTAAATTATATTATAGAGAATATCATGATTATCTTTGATTAAATTTTCGCATATTAGAAACTCTTGATTGTGGTGGGAGTTTGACAAATGAGAATTATTCAGTGTAAGTTAGATAAGGCATATAGTAATGGTGACTAGCATAATACTTTCCCAAAATATACGATAAATATTTAAAAATGATAAGCTCATATCACACGCCGTTAGTAGGTAATTTTGCGGATAAAAGGGTCAAACACATACCTCAATTTATTTTTGACAAAAAATGACTTGGGAAACCAGATATTAAAGAAACCATTGACCGATAATGGAAAGTGATCTCTTGTAAACCTCTATTATCCATTATGAGGAAGGTCCAAAATTGCAGGAAGGAGGTCTCAAGATGGCGCAAAGAGAATACTCCCTCTGAAAAAGCCAATATTATTCGTTTTCAACGAAAATTGGGAAGCTTTTCAAATTCCTAATAATAATGATACTCAGAATATTTTGGAAGTGAAGTTTCAGCTTTGGTAGGCATATGAAAAGGAAGAAATTTACTAAAAACAGAAAACCATAATAACTTTGTAAAAAGAAGGGGAAATTTGTAGATATTATTTTCATGTGCGAACAAAATGGAAGGACAAAAATAGGATTGCATGTCTTTTTAATAAAAGTGAGGAATGGATTACTTAGGACAATGGTTTGATTAAGAAATCTGTTAGGTATTTGTCTGAAGTTTTCTTTTCTTCAAATTTAGCATTTGAAGAAGAGATGGTTGAGGAACTCGACCGAAAAATTACGAATTCTGAAAGGAGATGTTACCAAGATGGTCAATGACTTCCTTGTGTTGAGAAAGTTTGAAAGAGAACTAAATAAAACCTATATTTGTCTTATTCCTAAGCTTGAGAGATTAAAATAACAGAATTCAGACTCATTAGCTTATGCAATGTTGGTTATAAAGTTATTTTCAAAATATTATGTTTTCGATTAAAGAAGATTCTTCTGAAGCTTATCTCCGAAACACACAACCTCCCTTTGTTCATGGCGACTTATTTTTGATAATATCCTCATTACCCGAGGAAATGAGCCATACTCTGCTAACAAATAAGGAAATTAATAGTAAATTCATGGCGATTAAAAAGGATATGAGCAAAGCCTATGAGATCGATATTTCCAAATCATGGCCTAAAATAGAGAGATCATTACAAACCAGATTTATTTATTTTTTGCAGTGAAGTTTTGATTGCAAAACTAAAGAAGACAGAAGGAGATAAACAAATTACTATAGTTATATAGCTAGGGAAATTCCTAGAATTTATCATATATTGTTTGGCGATGATACTCTTTTCTTCTCTAAAGCTAATAGAGGCCATACCACAACAATTAGTAAATCCTTAAAGATTATGAGGCTCTCTTAATAGTTGGTCATAAAAATTCCTTAAAAATGAGAAAATAAGTAGTTGTCAAGTCAGTTGTGACAGCACCTCCTACAATGTTTGAATTCATTGATTGGACAATTTGGATGAAGAAGTTATGAGGCATCAAAAGGTGTTTATTGTCTAAAAACTCAAAATGCAAAACCCCAAAAATTATCCACAGTGAGGACGTGAGTGTTACTCGTTTGCTCAAATAAATCTCAAGACAATTTCAAAGAATCCAAAATAAAAGGTGAGTCATAACAATTTGCTCAAATAATTCCAGTAACAAAAATGTTTGGCATTTCTGTTTGTGTTCTTATAGAGGAACTTTCCGACCGAATCTGACGGTTACTGACAAGTGTACCTATTGTTTCCGACCATTTTCCAAATTTTTCAAAATTGTCAATTATGGTCGGTTTTGTTGTCAGAATTTCCTGACAATCGCCATCTAGTCGAATTTTTGGTTGCATTTTGGCATATATTCTTGTAGTGGATCAATCATTCAATTACGAAAATAAGCCACAAAATGGTTATCTGCTAATTTTCTAGCTTCTTTTCAAACCAACTTTTCCTAGCTAATTTCCTAGCTTTGTATTTTCTCTATGTAATTTCTAAATATTTAAATTATTAAATCGGTAATTTAATTTGTAATATTTGAAAAGTATGTTATGTTTTTTCAATGTGTAAAGTCTCCCTAATTTTGAGATATATTGATGATATTCTTGTTTGGAAAAAAATAGCATGTTTACCTTCCCTCAAATTTGGAGGAAATGAAGAATCTAATGTCACCTAAAAGTATTATATTATTCATCGTCTAAATTGTTTACGGTTTTCTGAAATGGTAAACACACATGGTTAATATTTTGAAAATATTTGTAAATTAGTTTCGAAATTGAGAAATAGGTCCGGTCAAACCTTGTTGCAAAAACACCTCTGACTTTTTTGAAATTTTATTTTTATCTTTGTATCATTTTCTCTCATCGTAAAATTTGTTTAAATATTTATGATGTTTAATAAAATAGTTATAAATTTGTATAAATAGACTATTTATACAAAGTAATAACTTATCTTTTTTAAGTTTATAAGTAAACTAATTTGAAATTGCTGAGGACAGGTAGTTCAGTGGTGTAGTCATTTTACAAATTTTTAAGACATTAGGGATCGAACCTCCTATTTGCAGTAGTAGGAGCGGTATATAAAAGCCATTAGACTAGTTGACAAAATAAAACTAATTTGAAATTTATATTCTACTTTTTCAGAGTTATAACTTCTTTTCTCAAATATTATTAATAGATTATTTGAAAATTTCTATTCCAATTTATAAAGATACATAATTTATCGTTTTAAATATTAGAAATAAATTGTTTTTACAGATTTACTTTCCGATGTTAGATCAGTTCCGTTTCTGTTTGTCTATAGGTTTACTTTTTTGATGATAGATCGTTTTTGTTTATTTTTTTTTGGGTTTGGTTGTTTTAGACATGTGAAAATTTCGTATACACATTAGTTATATGGGTATAAATGTGTATAGGCTATTTTACCATTAACGAGAATATTTTTTGTCCTTTTTAATTTGAAATTACTATGGAATTTGGTGTAAAGTGTTACAAATTTTAAGATATATTTTCGAACTACGTCCTCTTTTAATAGTATGCAAATATATATATATATATGTCTTTTTTTTTTTTTTTTTTTATAGCTGGATTGAAAATATCTTGATCTATTGTCTAAAATTCACTCCCTAAAACCTTTTATGATATATCTTTTATTGTGGGGAAGAATTATATCCTTAATATTATAGTCATTAATTAGATCATTTTAACCACAAAATTATGAAAAACTGGGTAGTGTCTTTATTTGACAAAATTTTTAAATGGTAAGTAATTGAATCCCCTACTTGCAGTAGTAGGAGAGAGATTAATCCATTATGCTTGTTGACAAAAAAATCAAAATGTAATCTTATTGATATTTTATGAGATAACTAGATTTTAACTCGTGCTAAATCATGTGATACTGTTTTAAAAATGATTTTTTTAAATTTAAAATCATAGTATAATTATGAAGTTATTAAATATCAAATGACATATGGCAGATTCTCAAGGCTGAGGATATCAATAGTTTTTCCTAGATTGTGTGGTTTATTGGAAAGAAAGATATGAAAAGTCATTTTCAAACTATGAGAAAGACACGCATGGATTGCGGCAGAGATCGAAGCAGCTACTTAGGATTGGACGCAGGAATATGGGGGCATGAAGTGTAAGGTGCAGTCTCTTCTATTAGGTTTTTAAGCAATTCGACAATTATCAATTGACTAATTTAGCAAAAACCCTAAGTTCTAGGTCTTGTATTAACTTAATTGAATCTGAAAAATAGGGAACTCGATTATACCTGAAGTTTGATTGGTGCAGCAGAGATAAGATTAGATATAAGATCAGCAAGTGCTCCAAGTGTAGAATTTCTATTGATAGTCCACTCGCATGCATGTAGGAGAGAAGCCTGCTAGAACTTTGTGTGCTATTCTCTTAGGGTTTTGACTTGTGCAATCAGCGGCTAAGGCTTCTCCTGTTATTAAAAACGTGCCCTATATCATATATATATAGGGAGTTCAAGTTAACCAAATTAATTTATGGTTGAACTAGGATTAATTTAGGCCGAGCCCAAAACACCTAATTAATTCCTAGTTGAATTAGGATTAATTTAGGTCTGACCCAAAACGCATGTTCTCATCCGAAACCATGTATTATTATGCACAAGTCATGAATCATTCCTATAACGATCATTCCCTATTGAATTTTCTTAGGTGTGTGACCCAATAGGATCATATAATACTAGCAGTTTGTATCTCAACTCACAGATTATAAGTGGACTCTAGCAAGCCATTATAACCCTTAGTACCATATGACTTTGTCTAATCTCGATGTTAGAACCGACCACACGAGTAAGTACAAATGATTGCAGGACATTCCCAACAATCTCCCACTCGTACTGGAATCATATATTCCCAAAATCCCTTTGTCTCCATATCTCTATCTGCTCTAAGGCAAGAGTTCGTGTCATCTTTATTTTAATGAGCCATATCAATGTTCATCGAATTTGAATTTGTACAGATAGAGCAAACAAGCGTCTATCACCTTGTTTGAGCACGGCCATGCATTTTACAGTATCAAATCTTTCGAATGGCCCAGAGATATATTTCTCCCGTATATAGGAGGGACAAATTCCATCTTGTTCCATCCTCTATTCCTTTCTCACATTTCATGATCTCGAATTATAACCACAAGTTACGGTTGGGATTTGAAATTTTCAAAACATACCTATTCATGTGCAAGAAAACAGCATGAACTGAGGTCTAAGGACTATTCTCTATAGTTGTATGAGATTCTCTTATGACAATCATTATACGATCTCGTAGAGTTCTCATAGCGGGTCATTTCCGATGCTATGTTCATGTGATAAACATCTATGTGATTGACTTGATACTTATTATTAATGACTCCATGAAACTTAGTCATCAGTCACCTCACATACTAGTCTATCTCGTTATTAGTATCCCACTTTAATAACCATTGACTAGGGAATGAAATAATTCATGCATTTTTTACGCCTATAGGGTTTCATGATCAAGTCCGCAGCTTGATGACCTATAAGACTGTCATGATTATTTCGGGATAAATATTTAATACAAGTATTAAATAGAAATGAAATAATTTCAATAAAAAATAACCAAAGTATGTTTACATCATAACATAAAACTATTATAACTCCCACTGGAACTAAGATTACATCTTAAGATACCTAAGACCTATGCCATTGGGATGATACTCATGCTTAGTCCGTGAAAGTACTTTCGTCAAAGGATCAGCGACGTTCTATTCGCTTGAAACTCGGCTGATCTTCACGTCTCCTCTTTCAACGATATCTCCAATACGATGATATCTCCTCTCTATATGCTTGGATCTCTGGTGCGATTTGGGCTCTTTTTCCTGTGCAATGGCTCCATTGTTGTCACAGTAGAGTGCCACGAGCTCAGCAATACTCAGAATCACACCAAGTTCATAGATGAACTTCTTTATCCAAACAGCTTCCTTCGCAGCTTCTGAAGTAGCGATGTATTCAGCTTCAGTAGTGGAATCACCTACGATGCTCTGCTCGGAACTCTTCCAACTAACTGCATCGCCATTTAGATAGAAGATGTAACCGCACTGAGACCGGGAATCATCCTTATCTGTCTGAAAGCTTGCATCCGTGAATCCAATAACCAACTCCTCACTTCGTCCGTACACCAAAATTATATCCTTAGTATTCCTAAAATATTTCAGGATGTTCTTGACGGCAGTCCAGTGAGTCTCACATGGATTTGATTGGTACCTGCTTGTCATACTTAATGCAAAAGCAACGTCTGGACGAGTACAAATCATAGCGTACATGATGGATCCTATTGCGGAAGCATAGGGAATCCTACTCATGTGTTCTCGCTCAGCAGGTGTCTTAGGACACCTCGTCTTGCTTAGAACCATGCCATGAAACATTGGTAAGAAGCCCTTCTTGGAATCATGCATACTGAATCTGCTCAAGACCTTATCTATATAAGTGTCTTGACACAATCCGATCAGTCTTTTAGGTTTATCTCGATAGATAATGTTTCCAAGAATATAGGCGGCTTCCCCCATGTCCTTCATCTCAAAACATTTTCCGAGCCAAGCCTTAACGGACTTCAGCAACGGAATGTCATTTCCGATAAGTAAGATATCATCCACATACAGCACAAGAAACGCAACTGCGCTCCAACTAAACTTCTTGTATACTCATCTTTCTTCTTCGTTCCTGATGAAGCCAAATTCTTTGACTACTTCATCGAAACAAAGATTCCAACTGGATTTGTGAAGTTTGCACACTTTGACAGCAGCTTTAGGATCAACAAAACCCTCGGGTTGTGTCATATACACATCCTCTTCTAGAATACCATTCAGGAACACGGTTTTGACATCCATCTGTCAAATCTCATAATCATAATGAGCAGCAGTCGCTAGGAGAATCCGAATATACTTAAGCATAGCTACTGGAAAGTAGGTTTCATCATAGTCAACACCGTGGACTTGTTTGAAACCCTTACCTACCATTCTAGCTTTATAAATCTGTATGTTACCATCTACATCAATTTTCTTCCTGAAAATCCATTTACACTCGATTGCTTTTGCACCATGAGGTAAATCGACCAACGACCAAACATGGTTTTCTCACATGGATCCCATTTCGGATTGTGTGGCCTTTAACCACTTTTCAGAGTTAGGGCCCATCATTGCTTCTCTTAAGTTTGCAGGTTCATCATTGTCAACGATCAACAAATCCTGTCCTTCAGTCACGAGGACTCCCAGATATCTCTCGGGTTCATGAGGGATTCTAACAGATTTGCGAATTTCTGGCTCTACAGGTGTTGATTCGGCAACATCTTGCGAGTTTAACTACTGCTCTTCCTGTACGGGTGTAGCACCTTCCTGTAGCTCTCAAATTTCTTTGAGTTGTACTTTACTCGCACTATTTTTCTTAGAAAGAAACTCTCTCTCAAGAAAAACACCATGTCGAGCAACAAACACTTTGTTCTTGGTCCGGTTGTAGAAATAGTACGCCTTGGTTTCCTTCAGATAACCAACAAATAAGCACTTATCTGATTTCAATGCAAGTTTATCGGATATTAATCGTTTCACATAAACCTCGCATCCCCAAATCTTCAGAAAAGACAGATTGGGAATTTTTCCTGTCCACATCTCATATGGTGTCTTTGCCACTGATTTTGATGGCATTCTATTCAGCGTAAACGCAAAAGTTTCTAGAGCATATCCCCAAAAGGATAACGGAAGATTAGTGTGACTCATCATTGATCGAACCATGTCAAGTAATATTCGATTCCTCCTCTTAGACACACCATTACGGGAGGAGTGAGTTGTGAAATAATTCCACAATTACTTAGATGGTCGCTGAACTCTTGACTTAAGTATTCACCTCCTCGATCAGATCGAAGAACCTTAATACTCTTGCCAAGTTGATTATGTACTTCATTTTGGAACTCTTTGAACTTTTCAAAAGATTATGATTTGTGTCTCATTAAATAGACATAACCGTATCTACTGAAGTCATTAGTAAATGTAATGAAGTAGTTGAAATTTCCTCTGGCACTTATGCTCATCGGACCGCATACATCGATACATATAAGGCCCAATAAATCGCTTGCCCTTTCATTGAGTTTGTTGAAAGGAGCCTTTGTCATTTTTCCTAATAAACAGGTTTCACATTTCTCAAATGATTCATAATCAAATGAGTCCAAAAGTCCATTATGATGAAGTTTTTGGATGCGTTTCTCGTTTATATGCCCTAAACGACAATGCCAAAGAAAACTCCGGTTCAAATCATTTACTTTGAAGTATTTGATATTAATGTTATATATATGTGTAGATTGGTCAAGAATTCATTCGATAATGGGGCGCTGCCATAAAATAAGTCATCTAGAGTAAAAGAACGACATTTGTTTTTAATCGAAAATGAAAAATCTTCACTATCCAAAACTGAAACAGAAACCATGTTTTTTCTTATAGCAGGTACATAGTATCAATTTTCTAAAACCAAAAGTAAACCAGATGGAAGAGAAAAATTATATGTTCCTACGGCTAATGCATAAACTCTTGCTCCATTTCCTACACGTAAGTCCACTTGCCCCTTCTCCAAGCTTCTAATGTTGCTTAGGCCTTGCATATTAGTACAAATATGAGCACCACAGCCGGTATCAAGTACCCATGAAGTAGAACTTGTTGAAGCAACATTTACTTCGATAACAAAAATACCTGAAAGAGCGTCATACTGCTTCTTCATCTTCTTGTAATCTTCCAAATATTTCTTGCAATTTCTTTTCCAATGCCCTTGCTCGTTACAGTAATTTCAAATGTCCGTTTTAGATGGACAGGGCCTGGTTCTGGGTATGGATGTGGCCGGCTCCTGGTTCACAACCGGGTCAGCTTTAGCCTTTCCCTTACCCTTGTCCTTCCCACGTTTCTTAAATGATTTACCCCCTTGCACTAAGAGTACAGGCGGGGCGCCCTTCTTGACATTCGGCTCTGCTGTCTTAAGCATTCTATGCAGCTCAGTCAACGTCTTCATCATGTTGTTCATATTATAGTTCAATACGAACTGATGATAACAAGACGGCAGCGACTGAAGTATTGTATCCGTAGCCAACTCTTGGCTAAGGGGACAGTCTAGTTTAGCCAGATTATCAATATAACCTATCATTTTCATGACATGACTACTCACCGAACCATCCTTTGATAGTTTACATTTGATGAGAAATTTCACCGTTTGGTATCTCTCATGTCGTGCATGTTCCTGAAACATTCCCTTCAGGCCAGTCACAATCTCGATGGGCGACACCACATTCTCGTACTGCACCTACAGTTCTGAGGTCATGGTCGCAAGCATCAAGCATTGCACATCTATCACATTATTGGAATGCTTATCCCAAGCATTCCTAACTGCAACAGTGGCATTGGCAGCCGGTCTAGGAGGCAAGAATTGTTCCAAAACATAGTCTTTTTTCTCCTGCCTAAGAACAATTTTCAGGTTACGGTACAAACTCAGGAAATTCTTCCCATTCAACTTGTCTTTCTCAAGGACAGATCGAAGGGAGAATGAGTTGCGGTTATGGTTGTTGTTATTTGCCATAGCTGAAATTAAGAGAGGTAAGGAGTTTTAGTTATGATGATTTAAGTGTTGAGAAATCTTAACATATTTAAGAAAACTCACATTGTGTTCAATCAATAGTTCCTCGATTGAATACAATGATCCCGAGATCCATATTTCAGAAAAATCTGAGTGAGCTGAGCTCATCGCCCAGACCTTAGTTATTTAGGTTAGCAACTTATTTGCTAGTTATATCACATATATAACTCTCAGTCGTGATTTGACATCTCATATGCCAAAATCACTTTGATGTCTCAAAGCTGAAGACGGTCTTGATAGCTCAGTCAAGTAAACCATCGCCAAAACACCTAATTAATTTCTAGTTGAATTAGGATTAAGTTAGGTGTGACCCAAAACGCATGTTCTCATCCGAAACCATGTATTATTATGCTCAAGTCATGAATCATTCCTATAACGATCATTCCCTATTGAATTGTCTCCATTTGCTTAGGTGTGTGACCCAATAGGATCATATAGTACTAGCAGTGAGTATCTCAACTCACAGATTATAAGTGGAGTTTAGCAAGCCATTACAACCCCTAGTACCATATGACTTTGTCTAATCTCGATGTTAGAACCGACCACACGAGTAAGTACAAATGATTGTAGGACATTCCCAACATCTCCGCATTGCATTCTATGTTTGAAGCACTTTTTGGGACATGACCAGTTTCATCATATTCCATACAACAGAGGTTATGTTTGAAATTGACTGTTCGGAACTCAAAAAAATGATTGAAGATCCTTCAGTATAGCCTGCGGAAGTGAAGAAGAATAAGAGAGAAGTTTGAATTTTAGAGAGAAGAATGAGAGAATTGTTGGTGGCCGAGAATATAGAGAAGTTTGTGACAGAGAGAATGTTTTTTATTGCTTGATTTAGAACAACATTACTCGGCCGTAAATAGATAGACCAAGTCAAAGTGTGTACTCGACATAAAAACACTACAAAGGTGAAATTGACATGTCTGACACGGTTTACAGCAATATATCACTCTTCGGAAATAAACATAGCTAGAATATCTTCCCAACGATCTCTGACGGTTTCGTTGACCTCTTTAGAATACTTTGAATGAGATGAGATGCAAGCACTTTGCATAATATACAAACTTTGGATAATATACACAGTAATCGAACCAGAGAGTGAGATGCAAGCACTTTGGATATGCTAAACTACTTATAATTTAAGTTAAAATGTAAGGGATTTTCTGTTGCAGAATCAAGAACAAAATAAAACAAAGCAAAACAGAGCAACGATAAAACATAAAAATTAACTAAAACCAGAGCAATTCTAAAACAAAACAAAACAAGAAACAAGACTGATAGACGATTAATAAAGGGGACTTTTGAGGAGTGGGACTAGTGACTAATGTTTCACTAAGGACTCCAATAGCTTGCTTACAGCCTAATTAGTTGACCTGTAGACAATAAATTCAAAGAAATCAAAGTCCTTCTTATGAACAATGAACTTAGCTAGAACAAGATTAGACCCAACTCCCATTAGGGATGAAGAAAAAACATATTCTAGCCCATAAAAAACCTAACAATAAAATTCCTTGAGCTAGGCAAATAAATCTCTGATCAAACTTATTCAAGTATTTTCACACACTTGGAAGGTGTTTGGAAGCCTCGGAACATATTTCAAGTAGTAACTAAGTCAAAATAAGAATTAAGAGCATCTAATCTAAAGAGATCTATATGGTAAATGCACTAATCAAAGCTTGGAAACCGCTAGATCGATACTAATCTATCATATTTCCTCAAGAACCGTAATAGATATACTCATTAATAATAATGAAATGCATAAAGCCAGAAAATAAAAATCAAAACATAGTTGAAAAACTAAAGGAAAGGAGTGATGATCAAGATCAAAGCTAGATGTGCATTAGACCAAAGGATTTTAAGGCAAAGTACCTTGAGATCCGAAAATTACGCAAAGGATAAAGAGTAAAGAGAGGTTTTCTTTGTTACTGCCGAAAGAGGAATAAAAACGTGGATAGGATTTTTGATGACATCGAAGGTATTTTTACCCTTTATAGAAAACCCTAAAGAGTCAAATAGAATTAAAAAGTCAACATAATTAAAGTTGATAGGTAACTAGACCCTCTGCAAATCGAGTTGTGTGGTCTATTCTCGTCTTTCTTCAGGACATCTGTCAACTCGATGCATGTTGATCGAGTCTTCTGGTTGAGTTTGCTTCTAGTGGTCTCTGAAGCTCCAACTTGACCTGTTTGGTTGAGTCTCCCAATGGAGTTATGCAGTTCCCATCCTTAGCTCTTCCAGAATGCTACCAAAAAGTTTTCAAAGTAGTAAAAATAGCTTCAAATGCAGTACTTATGCCATGAAAGTACAAAGTATGCAATATGTACCTATAAAAACTTTAAAGTGATGAAAATGTTATGGATATGTATGCAAAATGTGGTAAAAATCCTCTTAAAACATGGTAAAATGCAGACATATCAACTCCCCCAAACATAGTTTTTGCTTGTCTCATATGATCATGGCATCAATGTAGATAAGAAGAACTTGGCGCTAAGCAATGAAGATCACAAGAGAGCTTTAGAGATTCCAGCTGGTCCAATTACAAGATCACAGGTTAAACAAATCAAGGAGAGCATTTGTGGATTTATTCATGACCTTTTGGACAAAGAACAACATAACGAATCCATTGGACTTTATACTTGTTAAGTCCAATCCACTTTGAGCCTTCTACAATTCCAAGAGAAGTCCTAAATCAAGTTTTAAAAACGAGCCCATGAATTGTGACAAATTTGGAAGACTAAAAGATATTTTGGAGGCCAAAAGTTCAAGAGTCCTTCTTATTCAAGTCATAATAAATTTTGACATTTACTTGTCATTTACTTAGTAGTATTTACTCTTTATCTTTAAGACATTCAATAAATCAAGAGGAATCTAGAGAGTCCTTTCTTTTCTTTATAAACTCATGTAATTCTCATTTTTGAGGATCCAACTTTTTATCAATAAATTTGAGAGTGATTATCTTTTGTTCTTTGTGAACTTTTCGATCTTTCTTGGTGTGTCATATACAAGGGATCAAACTGGTTTATCAAGTGATTTCCATCACACTTGTGTGACCATTCGTAGCCACTGACGTGAAGGGGTGAGTCGAAACAATAACAATCTTCGATTTAATATACGAAAGGTGGGGATACTCGAGTCAACATTTCATGGTTCCACAACCATGCTTAATTGAAGGCGAGTTGAAACAACAACAATCTTAGGTTTTATATACATAATGTGGGGGTTACTCAAGTTCTTGGAAGACCAAGGACTATCTTTACAAGTTGGAGTGACGATTCATTCGGGATTCTGCGTCATTTGGTATCAGAGCACACTTCCAAGTTATTTAGTCTTTTCATTTTCTATCTATTCATCGTCTATCTTTTCATCTTTTAACTTTTCAACTTCTATCTTTTCATCTTGTATCTTTTCATCTTCCATCTTTCCAACTTCTATCTTTTTATATTTTATTTTTAATTAATTAAAGAATAAAAAGAAATAAAAAATGAATATCTAAAACAGACAAAGAAAAAAATAAAAACAAAAACAAAAAAAAAACAAAAAAAAAACTATTTATCTTCTATTATTTATATAAAAAATATTGTTTGTTGTTTGTTTGTGTACCAACATCTACATAATACTTGATTTGTGTGATACGTTTTAGGTCATTGACCCTTTGGGAAAAAAATCAAAGAGTGTTTAATTAGGTCTATAAGAACATTTTGAGATTCCAAAAGAGAGGATAAAGGCGTAAGGTTGTTAGAACATTTGAGAGAAAAACCAATAATTTGAGGGAAACAGTTGTGTGTCAAACACTTGAGAGATTGTGAGACATTTTTCTATTGAATCTTCTTTTTTTACAGGTTCTAAGTATGTCAAACATCAATAACGACAATCCGGAGGGTGAGCAAATACAAGGAATTCCAAATCTCCAAATTCAAGCTTTGATGGGAGAGATGACCTTTTTGTTGAAAGTTGAGATGGAAGCAGTCAATGAACGTTTGGATCAAATTCAAAATGAGATAACACTTAGGCCACAAACTCGGCTGCCTAACGTACAAGGAGATCCACCACCGGAGGAAGTACAAAGAGGCGGTGTTGACTATTATGGTCAAGATGGACACTCATTTAGCTCGAGTCGAAGGAGACCTAGACGAGCTAGGGAAGAAAGATGTCGGGCTGAAGATAATTTAAGGGGAATTAAGCTTAAAATTTCATCATTTCAAGGAAAAAACGATCAAGATGCGTATCTCGAATGAGAGAAAAAGATTGAACTCGTTTTTGATTTTCAAAACTATTCCGAGCTCAACAAGGAACAAGCAGGAGAAGAAATAGAGAAAGACCCATTGAGACTTGGGAAAACATGAAAACCTTAATGAGACGACTCATTCCTAGTCACTATCACCGAGAGTTACATCAAAAACTTAGGAGATTGGTGCTAGACAACCGAAGTGTGGAGGAATTCTTTCAAGAGATGAAAATACTTATGATGAGAGCCGATATAAACAAAGATCGTGACGCTACCATGTCCAGATTTCTTAGTGGTTTAAATCGTGAGATCGAAGACCGAGTAGAGATGCAACACTATGTGAAATTGGAAAATATGTTGCATAAGGCTATCTTGGTGGAGCAGCAGTTCAAGAGGAAGGGTAGCACACGTCAAACTTATGGCATGAGTTCTATTACTCAACGTCCTAGCTACTCACGCGAAGACAAAACTGTTCCAAAACCAAAGTTTGAATCCAAGCTGAATACTAGCCGATAAGAGGTCAAAGGTAAAGTTGAACCCTCTTCTACAAGAAATCGTGATGTGCAATGTTTTAAGTGTCATGGCAGGGGACATTATGCAAATGAGTGTTCAAACAAGAGGGCCATAATACTTAGAGCTAATGGAGAGTACGAAACCGAAGAAGAAGTGGTTTCAGATTCGATGTCATCTCAAGATGAGCTGGAGTTACATGCAACCAAAGGTGATATTTTGGTAGCTAGAAGGTCTTTGAGTGTGCAAGGTAAACTAGAGGAGAACAAGCAGCGTGAGAATCTATTCCACATACGATGTCTTGTTCTTGATAAGGTGTGTAGTCTTATAATTTATGGAGGGAGCTATACGAATGTGACGAGTACTACACTTGTGGAGAAACTGGGATTGACTACTCGAAAACATCTCAAGCCGTATAAGCTTCAATGGTTAAGTGAGTTTGGAGAACTCAAAGTATCAAAGCAAGTTGTGGTTCCATTTAGCATTGGGAAGTATAAGGACGTTGTGATTTGTGATATTGTGCCAATGGAGGCTGGTCATATTCTTCTTGGAAGACCGTGACAGTTTGATCGGAAAGTCGTTCATGATGGTTTCACCAACAAGCATTCATTTGGTTATAAGGGGAAACTGTTATGCTTGTTCCTATGACTCCTAATGAGATCTACCAAGATTATTTGCTTCTAAAGCAACGTGAGGAGAGAGCTATGAGTGACTCAAACACAAAACACCAAAAAGAGAGTGGGATTGATAAAGAAACATAAAAAAATAGTGAGCTTAAGAATGAAACACACAAAGGGAGAAAAGAGAGAAAACACCAAAATTTCTTTGTGAGGTCAAGTAAGATAAAGAGAGCTTTGGTTTCACATCAACCTATATTTGTACTTCTATACAAAAAGGTCTTCATGAGTTCTACTAACCTTGACCCCGATTTGCCTAGTGGTGTTTCTTCTTTGTTGCAGGATTGTGGAGATGTATTTCTGGATGAGAACCCTAGTGGTTTACCTCCAATCCGAGGGATTGAGCATTAAATAGACTTTGTACCCAGAACATCCATTTTAAACCGTCCAGCCTATAGAACCAATCCGGAAGAGACCAAGGAGTTCCAAAGGCAAGTGAGTGAGCTGATAGAGAAAGGATATATCCGTGAGAGCATGAGTCCACTGTCGTGCCCGTTTTACTAGTTCCTGAGAAGGATGGAACTTGGCTCATGCATGTTGATTGTAGATCAATCAATAATATCACGGTAAAGTATAGACACCCAATTCCTCGCTTAGATGATATGTAAGATGAGCTGCATGGCTCTTGTGTATTTTCTAAAATTGATCTTAAAAGTGGATATCACCAAATTTTAATGAAAGAGGGTGATGAATGGAAAACAACTTTTTTAAAAAAACATGGACTTTATGAGTGGTTAGTCATGCCTTTTGGATTAACTAATGCACCCAACAGGTTCATGAGGTTAATGAACAATGTTTTGAGACATTTTATTGGTTTCTTTGTAGTTGTCTACTTTGATGATATTCTGGTTTTTAGCAAAAGTTTGGAAAAGCACATGAGCATTTGAAATCGGTTTTTGGTGTACTAAGAAAAGAAAAAGTATATGCGAACTTGAAAAAGTGTACCTTTTGTTTGGATAATCTTCTGTTTCTAGGCTTTGTTGTAAGTACACAGAGCATTCAAGTAGACGAGCAGAAAGTGAGAGCAATCCGAGAACGACCAAGTCCTAAAACCATAGGAGAAGTTTGAAGTTTTCATGGCCTTGCTGGATTCTATAGACGGTTTGTTCGTGATTTTAGCACTATTGCTGCCCCACTTACTGAAGTGATCAAGAAAGATGTTTGATTTAAATGGGGAGAAGCTCAAGAGAATGTGTTCAAACAACTTAAGGAGAAACTCACGAATGTGCCACTTTTATCTTTGCCTAACTTTCTTAAAACATTTGAGACTGAATGTGATGCATTAGGTGTAAGCATTGGAGCTGTGCTTATGCAAGAGAAGCAGCCAATCACTTACTTTAGTGAGAAGCCTTGAGGAACAAATCTAAACTATCCAACTTATGAAAATGAGTTGTATGCTTTGGTTAGAGCTTTACAAACATGGCAACACTATCTTTGGCCAAAGGAGTTTGTGATTTATACATATCATGAGTCTTTGAAACACTTGAAGGGTCAACAAAAACTAAACAAATGACATGCTCGTTGGATGGAGTTTATAGAAACGTTTCCTTAAGTCATACGGTATAAGCAAAGAAAGGAAAATGTTGTGGTTGATACGTTATCAAGAAGATATGCACTAATCTCTACTCTTGATGCTAAGGTTCTTGGTTTTGAGCACATTAAAGAGTTATATGAAATTGACCTTGACTTTCAAGAAGTGTTTAGGACTTGTGTGAAGCATTTGTATGGAAAGTTCTATCTTCATGAGGGTTTTCAATATCATGAAAATAAATTGTGCATTCCTAATTGTTCTTTGAGAGATATTTTGGTTAGGGAATCACATGGAGGAGGCCTTATGGGACATTTTGGCGTCTCCAAGACCATGAATGTTCTAAAAGCACATTTCCATTGGTCGCATATGAAAAGAGATGTGGAACGAATTTGCGCGAGGTGTGTTATCTATAAGCAAGCTAAGTCTAAAGTCCAACCTCAAGGCATGTATCTCTTATTGCATGTTTCGAGAGAACCATGGACTGATATCTCAATGGACTTTGTCCTTGGATTGCCTAGAACTAAGAGACGTAGGTATTATATCTTTGTGGTAGTAGACCGATTTTCTAAGATGGCATATTTCTTTCCTTATCACAAATATGATGATGTTACATTTGTTGTTGATTTGTTCTTTAAGGAAGTTGTGCTTTTACATGGCATGCCTAGGATGATTGTTTCAGATCGAGATGCTAAGTTTTTAGTTATTTTTGGAAAACTTTGTGAGCTAAGTTAGGGACAAAGTTATTGTTTTCTACTACTTGTCATCCACAAACTGATGGGAAAACTGAAATAGTCAATAGGACTTTATCCACTTAGTTGCGTGCTATAATTAAAAAGAATATCAGAACTCGGGAAGATTGTTTGCCTCATGTAGAGTTTGCTTATAATCATTCCATCCACTCGACTACTAACTTTTCACCTTTTAAGATTGTGTATGGTTTTAATCCCTTAACTCCATTGGATTTATCACATTTACCTTTCAATGAGCTTGTGAACTTAGACGGGAAAAAGAAAGCTGATATGGTGAAGAAGCTTCATGAAACGATGAGGCTTAACATTGAGCAAAAGACTAAGCAATATCAAAAGCAAGCCAACAAAGGAAGGCGTGAAAAGAGCTTTACACCCAGAGACTTAGTTTGGGTTCACATGAGGAAGGAACGATTATCAGCTCAAAGGAAGTCTAAGCTAATGCCAAGGGCCATTGGGCCATTTCAAGTCTTTGAAAAGATCAATGAAAATGCCTACAAGATAGACTTGCCAAGTGAGTACAAAATCAGTTTAGCTTTAACATTTCTGACTTGATTCCTTTTGATGTAGATGAACCCGATTTGAGGTCAAACCTTTTCAAGAGAAAGGGGATGATAGGATCATGGAAAGCAGCAAGAAAGCTAAGGTGAACTTGGAGCTAAGCAATGAAAATTACGAGAGAACTTTGGAGATTCCAGCCGGTTCAGTTACAAGATAACATGGTAAACAAATCAAGGACAACATTTGTGGATTTATTCAAGGCCTTTTGGACAAAGAACAACATAATGAGTCCATTGGACTTTATACTTGTCAAGTCCAACCCACTTTGAGCCTTCGACAATTCCAAGAGATGTCCTAAATCAAGTCTTAAATTCCACCATGAATAGTGATGAATTTGGAAGACTAAAAGATTTTTTGGAAGCCAAAAATTCAAAAGTCCTTCTCATTCAAGTCATAATAAATTGTGATATTTACTTGTTAATTACTTAGTAGTCTTTACTCTTCAACTTTTTATCAATAAATTTGACAGTGATTCTCTTTTGTTCTTTGTGGACTTTTCGATCTTTCTTGGTGTGTTATATCCAAGGGATCAAACTGGTTCATCAAGTGATTTCCATCACACTTGTGTGGCAATTCCTAGCAATTGGCGTGAAGGGGCGAGTCAAAACAGCAACAATCTTCGGTTTAATATACTAAAGGTGGGGGCTACTCGAGTCAATATTTCGTGGTTTCACCACCTTGCTTAATTGAAAGTGAAGTAAAGTAACAACAATCTTAAGTTTGATATACCTAAGTTGGGGGTTACTCAAGTTCTTTGAAGACCAAGGATTATCCTTACAACTTGGAGTGACGATTCCTTCGCGATTCTGCGTCATTGTCCTCAAGCAAATGCATAGAACTAAGAAAGAAGAGTTAACACAAAGTGGGGACTCAAAACCAAAGCAAGCTGATTCAAATTCTAGCACTCAATGTTCTATATAGATATTCAAAGATGCAATGGTAACAAGTCTTACAAAGAAAATGTTAGGCATGTCAAACTTAATTCAACGTGACTTGAGCCTCAATCTACTTATGAAATCACATCAACCAAACCTTTTAACATTAAATTAAATTTGGAACCATGAATCAAACATATGCACTTCCAATGAACAAATTTAGCTAAGGAGAATGGCTAAGAGATTAAAATGATCTATTTTGTAGCTGGTCAAGCATTTAAGAACAAGGATCACTTAACCAAATGGATTTAAGCTCATTATAATACTAAAGGTTAGAACCAACGAATGCAGACAAGAACAAGAGTCCATGTACTCAAAACACCCAATCGATCTAAACCCTAAGCTCATTTAATCTCATAACATTGATCCTAAATCTATCCTTTTCAACACAATGCTTGCTTTTTCAGGCAACAACTCTTTATTTAGAATCAACTTCCCAAGCTGTTTTTCATTCTTTTCTTAGCCAAAGGAGATGGTTCATATGATTTTGGTGATCTTTTAGCGGTCTA
>JAKUCM010004823.1:0-19673 GCA_023374145.1 Lepidium sativum | reverse complement strand
TAATTGAACTTTCCCGTTCAACAACAGTAAAAGATTTCTCAAGAAAACACATATTTTCTCTATTAAGGCTCGTAAAACCAACGTGTGGCAGCTTCACGAAAACCTTCACAACATCATCCAACTAGTATAATAGCGAGATGATGCTTCCTTTAGTTTTGGTGGGTCCCAAATTTAATCCTCCTGACAAAGCTTAGACACTTACTCTTGAACCTCTTATGTGTCCAGGTTGCTCGGTCGAGCACCCCACCAAAAGAAACTTTGTTAATGCTTTTCTGAGAACTTGGGATTCCGAGATACTTTCCCAACTTCTTAGTAACCTTAATACTGCTCTCGCTACTTATAAACTCCGATAAACCTCTATTCACATTATTAGAGATAAAAAATTTTGATTTCTCCAAAAAAACTTTTCGCCAACGCCTCTGAAAACACTCATGCACACCTCGTATTATCCGAATTTGATGATTGAAGCTTGCACAAAGTGAATAAGGTCACCTAAAAAGCAACTATGTGATAGATGTTGCTCCGTATCAATAGTTTACTCGGTTTATATGATTTGTCTACACCTGATCGATCAATCAAATGATATGGTCTCCTGATGGAGAGTAGACGGACATATAGACAATCAATATCCTTGTTGAAGCCTTCGTAGTGGCTTAAAACCCCTTGTCTTTTCTTTTCCCCATTCCTTAGTAGAAGATCATTGTTAAGCCAGACACACAGCTCATGATCCAATTGACCCAAGATTCATTATACTGCACGATCTGAAAAGTAACTTTAGTGAAGTCCCAATAATTACGATCATATGGTATCTCGAGGTCTAAATTTAATAACATCTAGACTCTGTGATTTTGGTTCACCTCATAATATGAAGTGCTTCTTGTACTACGTCAATATTGTCCACACTTTATCTTCCGGGATGCAGCTCGCTTGATCTGGCCATATTAGCTTTAGCATAAACTATTTCAATTGGCCCACCATTGTTTTCATGATAAATTTAAGTTGTACATTACAAAGACTAACCAAGGGAAATGTATGATAGTTTCGAGTTTCATTACCTTGGCAAACAGAACCAAAAACACGTGAGTAGTCCCTTTTAGAAGCTTTCCCATAGTAAACATGTCAAAAACAAAATGTGAGACCAAATCACCAAAAATGTCCCAACAATTTTAAAATAAAATCTAAGATTAAACCCATACGCCTAATTGAACTTTCCCGTTCAACAACAGTAAAAGATTTCTCAAGAAAACACATATTCTCTCTATTAAGGCTCGTAAAACCAACGTGTGGCAGCTTCACGAAAACTTTCACAACATCATCCAACTAGTATAATAGCGAGATGATGCTTTCTTTAGTTTTGGTGGGACCCAAATTTAATCCTCCCGACAAATTTTAGAGAATTACTCTTGAACCTCCTAAGTCTCCAGGTTGCTCGCTCGAGCACCCCACCAAAAGTATCTTTGTTAATCGTATTTGGAGAACTTGGGATTCCGAGATACTTCCCCAACTTCTTAGTAACCTTAATACTGCTCTCGCTACTTATAAACTCCGATAAACCTCTATTCACATTATTAGAGATAAAAAATTTTGATTTCTCCAAAAAAACTTTTTGCCAACGCCTCTGAAAACACTCATGCACACCTCGTATTATCCAAATTTGATGATTGAAGCTTGCACATAGTGAATAAGGTCACCAAAAAAGCAACTATGTGATAGATGTGGCTCCCTCTCACTAGTTTACTCGGTTTATATGATTTGTCTACGCTGGATCGATCAATCAAATGATATGGTCTCCTGATGGAGAGTACACAGACATATAGACAATCAATATCCCTTTTGAAGCCTTCGTAGTGGCTTAAAACCCCTTGTCTTTTCTTTTCCTCATTCCTTAGTAGAAGATCATTGTTAGGCCAGACACACAGCTCATGATCCAATTGACCCAAGATTCATTATACTACACGATCTGAAAAGTATCTTTAGTGAAGTCCCAATAATTACGATCATATGGTATCTCGAGGTCTAAATTTAATAACATTTAGACTCTGTGATTTTGGTTCACCTCATAATATGAAGTGCTTCTTGTACTACGTCAATATTGTCCACACTTTATCTTCCGGGATGCAGCTCGATATATCTGGCCATATTAGCTTTAGCATAAACTATTTCAATTGGCCCACCATTTATTTCATGATAAATTTAAGTTGTACATTACAAAGACTAACCAAGGGAAATGTATGATAGTTTCGAGTTTCATTACCTTGGCAAACAGAACCAAAAACACGTGAGTAGTCCCTTTTAGAAGCTTTCCCATAGTAAACATGTCAAAAACAAAATGTGAGACCAAATCACCAAAAATGTCCCAACAATTTTAAAATAAAATCTAAGATTAAATCCATACGCCTAATTGAACTTTCCCGTTCAACAACAGTAAAAGATTTCTCAAGAAAACACATATTTTCTCTATTAAGGCTCGTAAAACCAACGTGTGGCAGCTTCACGAAAACCTTCACAACATCATCCAACTAGTATAATAGCGAGATGATGCTTCCTTTAGTTTTGGTGGGTCCCAAATTTAATCCTCCTGACAAAGCTTAGACACTTACTCTTGAACCTCTTATGTGTCCAGGTTGCTCGGTCGAGCACCCCACCAAAAGAAACTTTGTTAATGCTTTTCTGAGAACTTGGGATTCCGAGATACTTTCCCAACTTCTTAGTAACCTTAATACTGCTCTCGCTACTTATAAACTCCGATAAACCTCTATTCACATTATTAGAGATAAAAAATTTTGATTTCTCCAAAAAAACTTTTCGCCAACGCCTCTGAAAACACTCATGCACACCTCGTATTATCCGAATTTGATGATTGAAGCTTGCACAAAGTGAATAAGGTCACCTAAAAAGCAACTATGTGATAGATGTTGCTCCGTATCAATAGTTTACTCGGTTTATATGATTTGTCTACACCTGATCGATCAATCAAATGATATGGTCTCCTGATGGAGAGTAGACGGACATATAGACAATCAATATCCTTGTTGAAGCCTTCGTAGTGGCTTAAAACCCCTTGTCTTTTCTTTTCCCCATTCCTTAGTAGAAGATCATTGTTAAGCCAGACACACAGCTCATGATCCAATTGACCCAAGATTCATTATACTGCACGATCTGAAAAGTAACTTTAGTGAAGTCCCAATAATTACGATCATATGGTATCTCGAGGTCTAAATTTAATACCATCTAGACTCTGTGATTTTGGTTCACCTCATAATATGAAGTGCTTCTTGTACTACGTCAATATTGTCCACACTTTATCTTCCGGGATGCAGCTCGCTTGATCTGGCCATATTAGCTTTAGCATAAACTATTTCAATTGGCCCACCATTGTTTTCATGATAAATTTAAGTTGTACATTACAAAGACTAACCAAGGGAAATGTATGATAGTTTCGAGTTTCATTACCTTGGCAAACAGAACCAAAAACACGTGAGTAGTCCCTTTTAGAAGCTTTCCCATAGTAAACATGTCAAAAACAAAATGTGAGACCAAATCACCAAAAATGTCCCAACAGTTTTAAAATAAAATCTAAGATTAAACCCATACGCCTAATTGAACTTTCCCGTTCAACAACAGTAAAATATTTCTCAAGAAAACACATATTCTCTCTATTAAGGCTCGTAAAACCAACGTGTGGCAGCTTCACGAAAACTTTCACAACATCATCCAACTAGTATAATAGCGAGATGATGCTTTCTTTAGTTTTGGTGGGACCCAAATTTAATCCTCCCGACAAATTTTAGAGAATTACTCTTGAACCTCCTAAGTCTCCAGGTTGCTCGCTCGAGCACCCCACCAAAAGTATCTTTGTTAATCGTATTTGGAGAACTTGGGATTCCGAGATACTTCCCCAACTTCTTAGTAACCTTAATAATGCTCTCTCTACTTATAAACTCCGATAAACCTCTGTTCACATTATTAGAGATAAAAAATTTTGATTTCTCCAAAATAACTTTTCGCCAACGCCTCAGAAAACACTCATGCACACCTCGTATTATCCGAATTTGATGATTGAAGCTTGCACAAAGTGAATAAGGTCACCGAAAAAGCAACTATGTGATAGATGTGGCTCCGTATCAATAGTTTACTCGGTTTATATGATTTGTCTACACCTGATCGATCAATCAAATGATATGGTCTCCTGATGGAGAGTAGACAGACATATAGACAATCAATATCCTTCTTGAAGCCTTCGTAGTGGCTTAAAACCCCTTGTCTTTTCTTTTCCCCATTCCTTAGTAGAAGATCATTGTTAAGCCAGACACACAGCTCATGATCCAATTGACCCAAGATTCATTATACTGCACGATCTGAAAAGTAACTTTAGTGAAGTCCCAATAATTACGATCATATGGTATCTCGAGGTCTAAATTTAATAACATCTAGACTCTGTGATTTTGGTTCACCTCATAATATGAAGTGCTTCTTGTACTACGTCAATATTGTCCACACTTTATCTTCCGGGATGCAGCTCGCTTGATCTGGCCATATTAGCTTTAGCATAAACTATTTCAATTGGCCCACCATTGTTTTCATGATAAATTTAAGTTGTACATTACAAAGACTAACCAAGGGAAATGTATGATAGTTTCGAGTTTCATTACCTTGGCAAACAGAACCAAAAACACGTGAGTAGTCCCTTTTAGAAGCTTTCCCATAGTAAACATGTCAAAAACAAAATGTGAGACCAAATCACCAAAAATGTCCCAACAATTTTAAAATAAAATCTAAGATTAAACCCATACGCCTAATTGAACTTTCCCGTTCAACAACAGTAAAAGATTTCTCAAGAAAACACATATTCTCTCTATTAAGGCTCGTAAAACCAACGTGTGGCAGCTTCACGAAAACCTTCACAACATCATCCAACTAGTATAATAGCGAGATGATGCTTCCTTTAGTTTTGGTGGGTCCCAAATTTAATCCTCCTGACAAAGCTTAGACACTTACTCTTGAACCTCTTATGTGTCCAGGTTGCTCGGTCGAGCACCCCACCAAAAGAAACTTTGTTAATGCTTTTCTGAGAACTTGGGATTCCGAGATACTTTCCCAACTTCTTAGTAACCTTAATACTGCTCTCGCTACTTATAAACTCCGATAAACCTCTATTCACATTATTAGAGATAAAAAATTTTGATTTCTCCAAAAAAACTTTTCGCCAACGCCTCTGAAAACACTCATGCACACCTCGTATTATCCGAATTTGATGATTGAAGCTTGCACAAAGTGAATAAGGTCACCTAAAAAGCAACTATGTGATAGATGTGGCTCCGTATCAATAGTTTACTCAGTTTATATGATTTGTCTACACCTGATCGATCAATCAAATGATATGGTCTCCTGATGGAGAGTAGACGGACATATAGACAATCAATATCCTTGTTGAAGCCTTCGTAGTGGCTTAAAACCCCTTGTCTTTTCTTTTCCCCATTCCTTAGTAGAAGATCATTGTTAAGCCAGACACACAGCTCATGATCCAATTGACCCAAGATTCATTATACTGCACGATCTGAAAAGTAACTTTAGTGAAGTCCCAATAATTACGATCATATGGTATCTCGAGGTCTAAATTTAATAACATCTAGACTCTGTGATTTTGGTTCACCTCATAATATGAAGTGCTTCTTGTACTACGTCAATATTGTCCACACTTTATCTTCCGGGATGCAGCTCGCTTGATCTGGCCATATTAGCTTTAGCATAAACTATTTCAATTGGCCCACCATTGTTTTCATGATAAATTTAAGTTGTACATTACAAAGACTAACCAAGGGAAATGTATGATAGTTTCGAGTTTCATTACCTTGGCAAACAGAACCAAAAACACGTGAGTAGTCCCTTTTAGAAGCTTTCCCATAGTAAACATGTCAAAAACAAAATGTGAGACCAAATCACCAAAAATGTCCCAACAATTTTAAAATAAAATCTAAGATTAAACCCATACGCCTAATTGAACTTTCCCGTTCAACAACAGTAAAATATTTCTCAAGAAAACACATATTCTCTCTATTAAGGCTCGTAAAACCAACGTGTGGCAGCTTCACGAAAACTTTCACAACATCATCCAACTAGTATAATAGCGAGATGATGCTTTCTTTAGTTTTGGTGGGACCCAAAGTTAATCCTCCCGACAAATTTTAGAGAATTACTCTTGAACTTCCTAAGTCTCCAGGTTGCTCGCTCGAGCACCCCACCAAAAGTATCTTTGTTAATCGTATTTGGAGAACTTGGGATTCCGAGATACTTCCCCAACTTCTTAGTAACCTTAATAATGCTCTCTCTACTTATAAACTCCGATAAACCTCTGTTCACATTATTAGAGATAAAAAATTTTGATTTCTCCAAAATAACTTTTCGCCAACGCCTCAGAAAACACTCATGCACACCTCGTATTATCCGAATTTGATGATTGAAGCTTGCACAAAGTGAATAAGGTCACCTAAAAAGCAACTATGTGATAGATGTGGCTCCGTATCAATAGTTTACTCGGTTTATATGATTTGTCTACACCTGATCGATCAATCAAATGATATGGTCTCCTGATGGAGAGTAGACAGACATATAGACAATCAATATCCTTGTTGAAGCCTTCGTAGTGGCTTAAAACCCCTTGTCTTTTCTTTTCCCCATTCCTTAGTAGAAGATCATTGTTAAGCCAGACACACAGCTCATGATCCAATTGACCCAAGATTCATTATACTGCACGATCTGAAAAGTAACTTTAGTGAAGTCCCAATAATTACGATCATATGGTATCTCGAGGTCTAAATTTAATAACATCTAGACTCTGTGATTTTGGTTCACCTCATAATATGAAGTGCTTCTTATACTACGTCAATATTGTCCACACTTTATCTTCCGGGATGCAGCTCGCTTGATCTGTCCATATTAGCTTTAGCATAAACTATTTCAATTGGTCCAACATTTTTTCATGATAAATTTAAGTTGTACATTACAAAGACTAACCAAGCGAAATATATGATAGTTTCGAGTTTCATTACCATGGCAAACATAACCAAAAACACGTGAGTAGTCCCTTCTAGAAGCTTTCCAATAGTAAACAAGTCAAAAACAAAATGTGAGACCAAATCCCCAACAACGTCCCAACAATTTTGATAAAACGTAAGATTAAAGCCATACAACTAATTGAACTTTCCCGTTCAACAACAGTAAAAGATTTCTCAGGGAAACACATATTCTCTCTACTAAGGCTCGTAAAACCAACGTGTGGCAGCTTCTCGAAAACCTTCACAACATCATCCAACTAGTATAATAGCTAGGTGTTGCTTCCTTTAGTTTTGGCGGGTCCCAAATTTACTCCTCCCGACAAAGCTTAGAGACTTACTCTTGAACCTCTTAAGTCTCCAGGTTGCTCGGTCGAGCACCCCACCAAAAGAAACTTTGTTAATGGTTTTTGGAGAACTTGGGATTCCGAGATACTTTCCCAACTTCTTAGTAACCTTAATACTGCTCTCGCTACTTATAAACTCCGATAAACCTCTATTCACATTATTAGAGATAAAAAAATTTGATTTCTCCAAAATAACTTTTTGCCAACGCCTCTGAAAACACTCATGCACACCTCGTATTATCCGAATTTGATGATTGAAGCTTGCACATAGTGAATAAGGTCACCGAAAAAGAAATTATGTGATGGATGTGGCTCCCTCTCACTAGTTTACTCGGTTTATATGATTTGTCTACACTAGATCGATCAATCAAATGATATGGTCTCCTGATGGTGTGTACACAGTCATATAGACAATCAATATCCCTGTTGTAGCCTTCGTAGTGGCTTAAAACCCCTTGTCTTTTCTTTTCCCGATTCCTTAGTAAAAGATCATCGTTAGGCCAGACACACAGCTCATGATCCAATTGACCCACGATTCACGATACTGCACGATCTGAAAAGTATCTTTATTGAAGTCCCAATAAATACGATCATATGGTTTCTCGAGGTCTAACTTCAATAGCATCTAAACTCTGTGATTTTTGTTCACCTCATAATATGAAGTGCTTCTCGTACTACGTCAATATTGTCCACACTTTAACTTCCGGGATGCAGCTCGCTTGATCTGGCCATATTAGATTTAGCATAAACTATTTCAATTGGCCCACCATTGTTTTCATGATAAATTTAAGTTGTACATTACAAAGACTAACCAAGCGAAATGTATGATAGTTTCGAGTTTCATTACCTTGGCAAACAGAACCAAAAACACGTCAGTAGTCCCTTTGAGAAGCTTTCCCATAGTAAACAAGTCAAAAACAAAATGTGAGACCAAATCACCAACAACGTCCCAACAATTTTGATAAAACGTAAGATTAAACCCATACGCCTAATTGAACTTTCCCGTTCAACAACAATAAAAGATTTCTCAAGAAAACACATATTCTCTCTACTAAGGCTCGTATAACCAACGTGTGGCAGCTTCTCGAAAACCTTCACAACATCATCCAACTAGTATAATAGCGAGGTGTTGCTTCCTTTAGTTTTGGCGGGTCCCAAATTTACTCTTCCCGACAAAGCTTAGAGACTTACTCTTGAACCTCTTAAATCTCCAGGTTGCTCGCTCGAGCACCCAACCAAAAGTATCTTTGTTAATCGTTTTTGGAGAACTTGTGATTCTGAGATACTTCCCCAACTTCTTAGGAACCTTAATACTGTTCTCTCTAGTTATAAACTCTGATAAACCTCTATTCACATTATTAGAGATAACAAATTTTGATTTCTCCAAACTAACTTTTCACCATCGCCTCAGAAAACACTCATGCACACCTTGTATTATCCTAATTTGATGACTAAAGCTTGCACAAAGTGAATAAGGTCACCTAAAAAGCAACTATGTGATAGATGTGGCTCCCTCTCAATAGTTTACTCGGTTTATATGATTTGTCTACACCTGATCGATCAATCAAATCATATGGTCTCCTGATGGAGAGTACACAGACATATAGACAATCAATATCCCTGTTGAAGCCTTCGTAGTGGCTTAAAACCCCTTGTCTTTTCTTTTCCCCATTCCTTAGTAGAAGATCATTGTTAGGCCAGACAACACAGCTCATGATCCAATTGACCCAAGATTCATTATACTGCACGATCTGAAAAGTATATTTAGTGAAGTCCCAATAATTACGATCATATGGTATCTCGAGGTCTAAATTTAATAACATCTAGACTCTGTGATTTTGGTTCACCTCATAATATGAAGTGCTTCTTGTACTACGTGAATATTGTCCACACTTTATCTTCCGGGATGCAGCTCGCTTGATCTGGCCATATTAGCTTTAGCATAAACTATTTCAATTGGCCCACCATTGTTTTCATGATAAATTTAAGTTGTACATTACAAAGACTAACCAAGCGAAATGTATGATAGTTTCGAGTTTCATTACCTTGGCAAACAGAACCAAAAACACGTCAGTAGTCCCTTTTAGAAGCTTTCCCATAGTAAACAAGTCAAAAACAAAATGTGAGACCAAATCACCAAAAACGTCCCAACAATTTTAAAATAAAACCTAAGATTAAACCCATACGCCTAACTGAACTTTCCGGTTCAACAACAGTAAAAGATTTCTCAAGAAAACACATATTCTCCCTACTAAGGCTCGTATAACCAACATGTGGCAGCTTCTCGAAAACCTTCACATCATCATCCAACTCGTATAATAGCGAGATGATGCTTCCTTTAGTTTTGGTGGGACCCAAATTTAATCCTCCCGACAAAGTTTAGAGAATTACTCTTGAACCTCCTAAGTCTCCAGGTTGCTCGCTCGAGCACCCCACCAAAAGTATCTTTGTTAATCATTTTTGGAGAACTTGGGTTTCCGAGATACTTCCCCAACTTCTTAGTAATCTTAATAATGCTCTCTCTACTTATAAACTCCGATAAACCTATATTCACATTATTAAAAATTTTGATTTCTCCAAAATAACTTTTCGCCAACGCCTCAGAAAACACTCATGCACACCTCCTATTATACGAATTTGATGATTGAAGCCTACACAAAGTTAATAAGGTCACTTAAAAAGCAACTATGTGATAGATGTGGCTCCCTCTCAATAGTTTACTCGGTTTATATGATTTGTCTACACCTGATCGATCAATCAAATGATATGGTCTCCTGATGGAGAGTACACAGACATATAGACAATCAATATCTCTGTTGAAGCCTTCGTTGTGGCTTAAAGCCCCTTTTCTTTTCTTTTCCCCATTCCTTAGTAGAAGATTATTGTTAGGCCAGACACACAGCTCATGATCCAATTGACCCAATATTCATTATACTGCACGATCTGAAAAGTATCTTTAGAGAAGTCCTAATAATTACGATCATATGGTATCTCGAGGTCTAAATTTAATAACATCTAGACTCTGTGATTTTGGTTCACCTCATAATATGAAGTGCTTCTTGTACTACGTCAATATTGTCCACACTTTATCTTCCGGGATGCAGCTCGCTTGATCTGGCCATATTAGCTTTAGCATAAACTATTTCAATTGGCCCACCATTTTTTTCATGATAAATTTAAGTTGTACATTACAAAGACTAACCAAGCGAAATGTATGATAGTTTCGAGTTTCATTACCATGGCAAACATAACCAAAAACACATCAGTAGTCCCTTCTAGAAGCTATCCCATAGTAAACAAGTCAAAAACAAAATGTGAGACCAAATCACCAACAACGTCCCAACAATTTTGATAAAACGTAAGATTAAACCCATACGCCTAATTGAACTTTCCCATTCAACAACAGTAAAAGATTTCTCAAGAAAACACATATTCTCCCTACTAAGGCTCGTATAACCAACATGTGGCAGCTTCTCAAAAACCTTCACAACATCATCCAACTAGTATAATAGCGAGATGATGCTTCCTTTAGTTTTGGCGGGTCCCAAATTTACTCCTCCCGAAAAAGCTTAGAGACTTACTCTTGAACCTCTTAAGTCTCCAGGTTGCTCGGTCGAGCACCCCACCAAAAGAAACTTTGTTAATGGTTTTTGGAGAACTTGGGATTCCGAGATACTTTCCCAACTTCTTAGTAACCTTAATACTGCTATCGCTACTTATAAACTCCGATAAACCTCTATTCACATTATTAGAGATAAAAAAATTTGATTTCTCCAAAATAACTTTTTGCCAACGCCTCTGAAAACACTTATGCACACCTCGTATTATCCGAATTTGATGATTGAAGCTTGCACATAGTGAATAAGGTCACCGAAAAAGAAATTATGTGATAGATGTGGCTCCCTCTCACTAGTTTACTCGGTTTATATGATTTGTCTACACTGGATCGATCAATGAAATGATATGGTCTCCTGATGGTGTGTACACAGACATATAGACAATCAATATCCCTGTTGTAGCCTTCGTAGTGGCTTAAAACCCCTTGTCTTTTCTTTTCCCCATTCCTTAGTAAAAAATCATTGTTAGGCCAGACACACAGCTCATGATCCAATTGACCCACGATTCACGATACTTCACGATCTGAAAAGTATCTTTATTGAAGTCCCAATAAATACGATCATATGGTTTCTCGAGGTCTAACTTCAATAGCATCTAAACTCTGTGATTTTTGTTCACCTCATAATATGAAGTGCTTCTTGTACTACGTCAATATTGTCCACACTTTATCTTCCGGGATGCAGCTCGCTTGATCTGGCCATATTAGCTTTAGAATAAACTATTTCAATTGGCCCACCATTGTTTTCATGATAAATTTAAGTTGTACATTACATAGACTAACCAAGCGAAATGTATGATAGTTTCGAGTTTCATTACCTTGGCAAACAGAACCAAAAACACGTCAGTAGTCCCTTTTAGAAGCTTTCCTATAGTAAACAAGTCAAAAACAAAATGTGATACCAAATCACCAAAAACGTCCCAACAATTTTAAAATACAATCTAAGATTAAACCCATACGCCTAATTGAACTTTCCCGTTCAACAACAGTAAAAGATTTCTCAAGAAAACACATATTCTCTCTATTAAGGCTCGTAAAACCAACGTGTGGCAGCTTCACGAAAACCTTCACAACATCATCCAACTAGTATAATAGCGAGATGATGCTTCCTTTAGTTTTGGCGGGTCCCAAATTTAATCCTCCTGACAAAGCTTAGAGACTTACTCTTGAACCTCTTAAGTCTCCAGGTTGCTCGGTCGAGCACCCCACCAAAAGAAACTTTGTTAATGGTTTTTGGAGAACTTGGGATTCCGAGATACTTTCCCAACTTCTTAGTAACCTTAATACTGCTCTCGCTACTTATAAACTCCGATAAACCTCTATTCACATTATTAGAGATAAAAAAATTGATTTCTCCAAAATAACTTTTGGCCAACGCCTCTAAAAACACTCATGCACACCTCGTATTATCCGAATTTGATGATTGAAGCTTGCACATAGTGAATAAGGTCACCGAAAAAGCAATTATGTGATAGATGTGGCTCCCTCTCACTAGTTTACTCGGTTTATATGATTTGTCTACACTGGATCGATCAATCTAATGATATGGTCTCCTGATGGTGTGTTCACAGACATATAGACAATCAATATCCCTGTTGTAGCCTTCGTAGTGGCTTAAAACCCCTTGTCTTTTCTTTTCCCCATTCCTTAGTAAAAGATCATTGTTAGGCCAGACACACAGCTCATGATCCAATTGACCCATGATTCACGATACTGCACGATCTGAAAAGTATCTTTATTGAAGTCCCAATAAATACGATCATATGGTTTCTCGAGGTCTAACTTCAATAGCATCTAAACTCTGTGATTTTTGTTCACCTCATAATATGAAGTGCTTCTTGTACTACGTCAATATTGTCCACACTTTATCTTCCGGGATGCAGCTCGCTTGATCTGGCCATATTAGCTTTAGAATAAACTATTTCAATTGGCCCACCATTGTTTTCATGATAAATTTAAGTTGTACATTACATAGACTAACCAAGCGAAATGTATGATAGTTTCGAGTTTCATTACCTTGGCAAACAGAACCAAAAACACGTCAGTAGTCCCTTTTAGAAGCTTTCCCATAGTAAACAAGTCAAAAACAAAATGTGAGACCAAATCACCAAAAACGTCCCAACAATTTTAAAATACAATCTAAGATTAAACCCATACGCCTAATTGAACTTTCCCGTTCAACAACAGTAAAAGATTTCTCAAGAAAACACATATTCTCTCTATTAAGGCTCGTAAAACCAACGTGTGGCAGCTTCACGAAAACCTTCACAACATCATCCAACTAGTATAATAGCGAGATGATGCTTCCTTTAGTTTTGGCGGGTCCCAAATTTAATCCTCCTGACAAAGCTTAGAGACTTACTCTTGAACCTCTTAAGTCTCCAGGTTGCTCGGTCGAGCACCCCACCAAAAGAAACTTTGTTAATGGTTTTTGGAGAACTTGGGATTCCGAGATACTTTCCCAACTTCTTAGTAACCTTAATACTGCTCTCGCTACTTATAAACTCCGATAAACCTCTATTCACATTATTAGAGATAAAAAAATTGATTTCTCCAAAATAACTTTTCGCCAACGCCTCTAAAAACACTCATGCACACCTCGTATTATCCGAATTTGATGATTGAAGCTTGCACATAGTGAATAAGGTCACCGAAAAAGCAATTATGTGATAGATGTGGCTCCCTCTCACTAGTTTACTCGGTTTATATGATTTGTCTACACTGGATCGATCAATCTAATGATATGGTCTCCTGATGGTGTGTTCACAGACATATAGACAATCAATATCCCTGTTGTAGCCTTCGTAGTGGCTTAAAACCCCTTGTCTTTTCTTTTCCCCATTCCTTAGTAAAAGATCATTGTTAGGCCAGACACACAGCTCATGATCCAATTGACCCACGATTCACGATACTGCACGATCTGAAAAGTATCTTTATTGAAGTCCCAATAAATACAATCATATGGTTTGTCGAGGTCTAACTTCAATAGCATCTAAACTCTGTGATTTTTGTTCACCTCATAATATGAAGTGCTTCTTGTACTACGTGAATATTGTCCACACTTTATCTTCCGGGATGCAGCTCGCTTGATCTGGCCATATTAGCTTTAGCATAAACTATTTCAATTGGCCCACCATTGTTTTCATGATAAATTTAAGTTGTACATTACAAAGACTAACCAAGCGAAATGTATGATAGTTTCGAGTTTCATTACCTTGGCAAACAGAACCAAAAACACGTCAGTAGTCCCTTTTAGAAGCTTTCCCATAGTAAACAAATCAAAAACAAAATGTGAGACCAAATCACCAAAAACGTCCCAACAATTTTAAAATAAAACCTAAGATTAAACCCATACGCCTAATTGAACTTTCCGGTTCAACAACAGTAAAAGATTTCTCAAGAAAACACATATTCTCCCTACTAAGGCTCGTATAACCAACATGTGGCTGCTTCTCGAAAACCTTCACATCATCATCCAACTAGTATAATAGCGAGATGATGCTTCCTTTAGTTTTGGTGGGACCCAAATTTAATACTCCCGACAAAGTTTAGAGAATTACTCTTGAACCTCCTAAGTCTCCAGGTTGCTCGCTCGAGCACCCCACCAAAAGTATCTTTGTTAATCGTTTTTGGAGAACTTGGGTTTCCAAGATAGTTCCCCAACTTCTTAGTAATCTTAATAATGCTCTCTATACTTATAAACTCCGATAAACCTATATTCACATTATTAAAAATTTTGATTTCTCCAAAATAACTTTTCGCCAACGCCTTAGATAACACTCATGCACACCTCCTATTATATGAATTTGATGATTGAAGCCTACACAAAGTTAATAAGGTCACCAAAAAAGCAGCTATGTGATAGATGTGGCTCCCTCTCAATAGTTTACTCGGTTTATATGATTTGTCTACACTGGATCGATCAATCAAATGATATGGTCTCCTGATGGAGAGTACACAGACATATAGACAATCAATATCCCTATTGTAGCCTTCGTAGTGGCTTAAAACCCCTTGTCTTTTCTTTTCCCCATTCCTTAGTAAAAGATCATTGTTAGGCCAGACACACAGCTCATGATCCAATTGACCCACGATTCACGATACTGCACGATCTGAAAAGTATCTTTATTGAAGTCCCAATAAATACAATCATATGGTTTCTCGAGGTCTAACTTCAATAGCATCTAAACTCTGTGATTTTTGTTCACCTCATAATATGAAGTGCTTCTTGTACTACGTGAATATTGTCCACACTTTATCTTCCGGGATGCAGCTCGCTTGATCTGGCCATATTAGCTTTAGCATAAACTATTTCAATTGGCCCACCATTGTTTTCATGATAAATTTAAGTTGTACATTACAAAGACTAACCAAGCGAAATGTATGATAGTTTCGAGTTTCATTACCTTGGCAAACAGAACCAAAAACACGTCAGTAGTCCCTTTTAGAAGCTTTCCCATAGTAAACAAATCAAAAACAAAATGTGAGACCAAATCACCAAAAACGTCCCAACAATTTTAAAATAAAACCTAAGATTAAACCCATACGCCTAATTGAACTTTCCGGTTCAACAACAGTAAAAGATTTCTCAAGAAAACACATATTCTCCCTACTAAGGCTCGTATAACCAACATGTGGCTGCTTCTCGAAAACCTTCACATCATCATCCAACTAGTATAATAGCGAGATGATGCTTCCTTTAGTTTTGGTGGGACCCAAATTTAATACTCCCGACAAAGTTTAGAGAATTACTCTTGAACCTCCTAAGTCTCCAGGTTGCTCGCTCGAACACCCCACCAAAAGTATCTTTGTTAATCGTTTTTGGAGAACTTGGGTTTCCAAGATAGTTCCCCAACTTCTTAGTAATCTTAATAATGCTCTCTCTACTTATAAACTCCGATAAACCTATATTCACATTATTAAAAATTTTGATTTCTCCAAAATAACTTTTCGCCAACGCCTCAGAAAACACTCATGCACACCTCCTATTATACGAATTTGATGATTGAAGCCTACACAAAGTTAATAAGGTCACTTAAAAAGCAATTATGTGATAGATGTGGCTCCCTCTCAATAGTTTACTCGGTTTATATGATTTGTCTACACCTGATCGATCAATCAAATGATATGGTCTCCTGATGGAGAGTACACAGACATATAGACAATCAATATCCCTGTTGAAGCCTTCGTTGTGGCTTAAAGCCCCTTTTCTTTTCTTTTCCCCATTCCTTAGTAGAAGATTATTGTTAGGCCAGACACACAGCTCATGATCCAATTGACCCAATATTCATTATACTGCACGATCTGAAAAGTATCTTTAGAGAAGTCCTAATAATTACGATCATATGGTATCTCGAGGTCTAAATTTAATAACATCTAGACTCTGTGATTTTGGTTCACCTCATAATATGAAGTGCTTCTTGTACTACGTCAATATTGTCCACACTTTATCTTCCGGGATGCAGCTCGCTTGATCTGGCCATATTAGCTTTAGCATAAACTATTTCAATTGGCCCACCATTTTTTTCATGATAAATTTAAGTTGTACATTACAAAGACTAACCAAGCGAAATGTATGATAGTTTCGAGTTTCATTACCATGGCAAACATAACCAAAAACACATCAGTAGTCCCTTCTAGAAGCTATCCCATAGTAAACAAGTCAAAAACAAAATGTGAGACCAAATCACCAACAACGTCCCAACAATTTTGATAAAACGTAAGATTAAACCCATACGCCTAATTGAACTTTCCCATTCAACAACAGTAAAAGATTTCTCAAGAAAACACATATTCTCCCTACTAAGGCTCGTATAACCAACATGTGGCAGCTTCTCAAAAACCTTCACAACATCATCCAACTAGTATAATAGCGAGATGATGCTTCCTTTAGTTTTGGCGGGTCCCAAATTTACTCCTCCCGACAAAGCTTAGAGACTTACTCTTGAACCTCTTAAGTCTCCAGGTTGCTCGGTCGAGCACCCCACCAAAAGAAACTTTGTTAATGGTTTTTGGAGAACTTGGGATTCCGAGATACTTTCCCAACTTCTTAGTAACCTTAATACTGCTATCGCTACTTATAAACTCCGATAAACCTCTATTCACATTATTAGAGATAAAAAAATTTGATTTCTCCAAAATAACTTTTTGCCAACGCCTCTGAAAACACTTATGCACACCTCGTATTATCCGAATTTGATGATTGAAGCTTGCACATAGTGAATAAGGTCACCGAAAAAGAAATTATGTGATAGATGTGGCTCCCTCTCACTAGTTTACTCGGTTTATATGATTTGTCTACACTGGATCGATCAATGAAATGATATGGTCTCCTGATGGTGTGTACACAGACATATAGACAATCAATATCCCTGTTGTAGCCTTCGTAGTGGCTTAAAACCCCTTGTCTTTTCTTTTCCCCATTCCTTAGTAAAAAATCATTGTTAGGCCAGACACACAGCTCATGATCCAATTGACCCACGATTCACGATACTTCACGATCTGAAAAGTATCTTTATTGAAGTCCCAATAAATACGATCATATGGTTTCTCGAGGTCTAACTTCAATAGCATCTAAACTCTGTGATTTTTGTTCACCTCATAATATGAAGTGCTTCTTGTACTACGTCAATATTGTCCACACTTTATCTTCCGGGATGCAGCTCGCTTGATCTGGCCATATTAGCTTTAGAATAAACTATTTCAATTGGCCCACCATTGTTTTCATGATAAATTTAAGTTGTACATTACATAGACTAACCAAGCGAAATGTATGATAGTTTCGAGTTTCATTACCTTGGCAAACAGAACCAAAAACACGTCAGTAGTCCCTTTTAGAAGCTTTCCTATAGTAAACAAGTCAAAAACAAAATGTGATACCAAATCACCAAAAACGTCCCAACAATTTTAAAATACAATCTAAGATTAAACCCATACGCCTAATTGAACTTTCCCGTTCAACAACAGTAAAAGATTTCTCAAGAAAACACATATTCTCTCTATTAAGGCTCGTAAAACCAACGTGTGGCAGCTTCACGAAAACCTTCACAACATCATCCAACTAGTATAATAGCGAGATGATGCTTCCTTTAGTTTTGGCGGGTCCCAAATTTAATCCTCCTGACAAAGCTTAGAGACTTACTCTTGAACCTCTTAAGTCTCCAGGTTGCTCGGTCGAGCACCCCACCAAAAGAAACTTTGTTAATGGTTTTTGGAGAACTTGGGATTCCGAGATACTTTCCCAACTTCTTAGTAACCTTAATACTGCTCTCGCTACTTATAAACTCCGATAAACCTCTATTCACATTATTAGAGATAAAAAAATTGATTTCTCCAAAATAACTTTTCGCCAACGCCTCTAAAAACACTCATGCACACCTCGTATTATCCGAATTTGATGATTGAAGCTTGCACATAGTGAATAAGGTCACCGAAAAAGCAATTATGTGATAGATGTGGCTCCCTCTCACTAGTTTACTCGGTTTATATGATTTGTCTACACTGGATCGATCAATCTAATGATATGGTCTCCTGATGGTGTGTTCACAGACATATAGACAATCAATATCCCTGTTGTAGCCTTCGTAGTGGCTTAAAACCCCTTGTCTTTTCTTTTCCCCATTCCTTAGTAAAAGATCATTGTTAGGCCAGACACACAGCTCATGATCCAATTGACCCATGATTCACGATACTGCACGATCTGAAAAGTATCTTTATTGAAGTCCCAATAAATACGATCATATGGTTTCTCGAGGTCTAACTTCAATAGCATCTAAACTCTGTGATTTTTGTTCACCTCATAATATGAAGTGCTTCTTGTACTACGTCAATATTGTCCACACTTTATCTTCCGGGATGCAGCTCGCTTGATCTGGCCATATTAGCTTTAGAATAAACTATTTCAATTGGCCCACCATTGTTTTCATGATAAATTTAAGTTGTACATTACATAGACTAACCAAGCGAAATGTATGATAGTTTCGAGTTTCATTACCTTGGCAAACAGAACCAAAAACACGTCAGTAGTCCCTTTTAGAAGCTTTCCCATAGTAAACAAGTCAAAAACAAAATGTGAGACCAAATCACCAAAAACGTCCCAACAATTTTAAAATACAATCTAAGATTAAACCCATACGCCTAATTGAACTTTCCCGTTCAACAACAGTAAAAGATTTCTCAAGAAAACACATATTCTCTCTATTAAGGCTCGTAAAACCAACGTGTGGCAGCTTCACGAAAACCTTCACAACATCATCCAACTAGTATAATAGCGAGATGATGCTTCCTTTAGTTTTGGCGGGTCCCAAATTTAATCCTCCTGACAAAGCTTAGAGACTTACTCTTGAACCTCTTAAGTCTCCAGGTTGCTCGGTCGAGCACCCCACCAAAAGAAACTTTGTTAATGGTTTTTGGAGAACTTGGGATTCCGAGATACTTTCCCAACTTCTTAGTAACCTTAATACTGCTCTCGCTACTTATAAACTCCGATAAACCTCTATTCACATTATTAGAGATAAAAAAATTGATTTCTCCAAAATAACTTTTCGCCAACGCCTCTAAAAACACTCATGCACACCTCGTATTATCCGAATTTGATGATTGAAGCTTGCACATAGTGAATAAGGTCACCGAAAAAGCAATTATGTGATAGATGTGGCT